>JANHZU010007242.1:43788-61763 GCA_032468055.1 Acrochordus granulatus
CTCCTTCCTTCCTTCCTTCCTTCCTTCCTTCCTTCCCTCCCTCTCTTCCTTTTTCTTTCTTTCAAAATTTATTTTATTGCTTTTAAAATGACAACAAAAGAAAGGAAAACACAGAAATAATTATAATGCAGATTCTCAAAAAAGAAGAAACAGCACATAAATGTGCTTTTTTCAGAAAAAGTGAAAAATCTTATATTTTTCTTTATTTGTTACATAATTTAATGATATTACATTCCACCCATCTCCAGTGACAACATGTGTGACATACAACGGAAAAACAAATCACGAAATAGAATGTACAAGGGTTACAATTCAATGTATACATAAATCTCATGTAACTATTATACAAGCACACATAGGTTTATTTCTGGGATTGGTATATAACTATTGTTTGCTTTTAACTCCACCCTCATTTCTTTCATAGCCTCGTCCAAATCCACATGGAGAAACCTCAGTCTCCCCATTCTCAAGGTAGATACATCCATGCCTGTGATTCAGTTTGACTCCTTGCAGGGATCGTTCTGAAGCGTAGTCTCAACCCTGTGCTACTGGAATGGGTTTCCTATTAAGTGAGACTTCTGGGTTTTATTTAGAATAATTGTTCCTCTCTAACTCCTTCCCCCAGCAAACACAAAACAAAACAAATTTTATTGGCAGTGTGTCACTGCTGGAGAAACCTATTATTTTTCCATGAGAAACTCAAAGTCCCGTGAGAAAGCTTGGGTATTTCTGTGGGAAACCACCAGAAGTGGCCGGACATCAAATCCTATGAGACTGGACCATTCAGAGCCAATAAGAACTACTTCATTTATGTTCTTTCTTTTATTCTTATTCCTTGCCGAGAGAGTGAGAAAGAGGGGAGGGGGAACCCTAAAGGATCAAATGCCGGAAGAGAAAGACAAACTCAATTTTTGATAAAATTAACATGGTGTGAAAACTGAATATAAAAAACTCTGGTTTTATATCTACAACTAGTCTGACTTCTGGAGGATTCTCTGTTCCTCTTTATTCTCACGTTATGTCTTGAAACCATCTTAAAAATCGACGGAGCCTTAACTACATCTTCCTGCCTCCCTTGTACCTCATCTTCTACAAGGTTTTACAGATGCCATCTTAAAAATCAATTTGAAGAACAGCCATAAACCTGAAAGCTTTCCAGTTGGAAGTATATACGACAATTTTGTTTAATTTTAATTGACAGAGATGTCAGCCAAAGAGAATATTTAAGAATATTAGCCTGAACAGTAATCTCAAGCTTTTGACATTTTTATGATATAATGATATAATTCTCTTGGGAAACTTGGTTGGGGGGGAGACTCCTCCACTGTCAGTTTCTACACAAAAGCTGTATGTGTTTAATCTTTTTTGTCTTTGACAGAAGAATGACGAATGTATTACTAATTATACAATTACTTTATTACACAGAGTCTGCAATAAAACCATTGACGTATGTTCAGCCAAAAATCTGGTTTCACAAAGATAGATTTTTCTTTTCTAAGTTCAATGTCTCAATTAGAGTATCAGCCAAATTAATTTTAAGGAGTCTGGAAATGTTCTGTATTCCAGATCTAACTTTTCTCAAAGCACATTCTTTGATTCGACAGTCATGCCGCATCTATTTGGTATCAGTAGCTGAGCGTGCTTGATTGCAAATCAAAGACACTCTGCAGAGCCTCAGAGATGCTGCTGTTCAGGACAAATTTCTGACTGGAACAGAACAGTGCCTCCGTTAAAAACTCTCATATCTGCTTAAAATTAACTTGTTTGGTCTTTTGACAGATAAGCTGTAGGCCAAACAATCAAAATATATAATATTACAATCAATATATATCTTATCTCACCTGTAATGTAATAAGGAGCAAGACATGATTGCTTAATTTTTAATTTGATTTATTTTGACCTTTAAGTTTTCACTTGTTTTTAACTCTGCTTTTAAGCTATGCTTTTGTCCATGATGCTTTTTTTTCAGCCATGTTGTCTACGTGCCTTCGCTGATCTAAGAAGTAGAGTTGATCCTACTTAATACTTGGTTGGAGGAATGCTGAAGAATTCCAGGGCAGCAGGCTAGACTGGGAGGTCAAAAATCTCCTACAAGGAGGTGATAACAAATTACTGCAGTACTGTATTTTTTTAAAATGCATGCATGCATGCAATGATCACTGATCAATGATCAATGCATGCAATTGTTCAGTTCAAGGACATCTTTATTGTATTGGTTTATTTTGTTTTTTGGATGAATATTGCGATTATTGTCTTTAATGTTACTTTACCAACCAAATGTTAGTATATTCTTTTGTCATAATAAGGGGACACTGTGGCTGAGAAGTTAAGATGTTGGGCTTGTCAGCCAGAAGATTGGCAGCTTGGCAGTTTGAGACCCAAGCACCACCGCATAACAAGGTGTGCTCCCATTACTTCCCTCAGCTCCTGCAGTTCGAAAGCATGTAAAAATGCAAGTAGATAAATAGGTATCACCTTCAGTGGGAAAGGTAACAGTGTCCTGTATGCTTGGCATATAGTCATGCCAGCCACATGATCATGGAAGTGTCTTCAGACAAATGCTGGTTCTCTTGGGTATGAATCAGAGATGAGCACCATCCCTTAGAGTTGGCCATGATTGGCAGGGGAAACCTTTAACTTTTTTATTCATGTATTCATATGGTTTTATTATACTGTTGTAAACTACCCAGAGTCACTTAGGTGAGATGGGTAGTGTAGAAATTTAATACATAAGTTAAATAATTTCATCATTTATCTGTCACAAACTCTGAAGCCAACCTGAAAAAAAATATTTATTGTCTCCTTTTCATTCTTGCCCTAAGCTCAAAACCTAGGGGAGAGTATTGAAAAATAAGTTGGCAAATGGGGCAACTGTATCAAAGTTATAAAATGTCAGCGGCTCAAAACTATGCTGCTGTGACATCTCGACCAGAGAACATATAGAAAGAAAAGCCAGAGCATGGGTTGATTTGGTTAGAAGCCTGCAAAGGGGGTGTGTGTGCAAGTGGGGGAAAACATAACAGTTTCTCTCATTGCCAAAATTGGTACAAGATTTGGCTGTAACTAAATGGAATTCCATAGATGGGGTACCTGTGCAAAGAATGCTCTTTTTCAGATTTGCCACATTGTGAAGTCCCTGGTATTCTATGATGTGTTTGGAAAGAAGAGAATGAAGCTGCTTAATCCGTAAAAGTTACATTCTCCTTTCTTCACCTGCTGGAACGCACTAGATAGTGCACCTCTTCTGCACTAGAAAGAACAGTTGTAACATTGAACAGACTGTCTTGTAGTTGGCAGTCCTGGCTCCATATGTTTATTCCCCTTTTTTTTGAGCCACTCCACTCATTGTATCTTCCTTGCGCTTTGTGAAAAAAATACATGTTAGCCCAAAAAGGAGGAAGAAGAAAAAGAAGAATGTGGGAGAATGAGAAGGAGGAGGAGGAGAAAGGGAAGGGGGAGAAGGAAAGAGAGAAGAAGAAGGGAAGGGAGAATTTGGAAGGTGGAGGGAAGATGAAGAGCAGGAGAAGGGAAGGGAAGGGAGAATTTGGAAGGTGGAGGAGGAAGATGAAGAGCAGGAGAAGGTAAGTGTTAAAAGATTGCATGAACTGATCGGATATTTTATTGGCCAAGCATGGTTAGACACACAAGGAATTTGACTCCGGTTCAGCAACTCTCAGTATCCTTGCAAGACAACAGTAATGCACTCTTACACCAGCTTTCTTTCACTTCCTTCAGGCTAGTGCTATTTGCCTCAGATATACATTCTTCTCAGGGAATCCTGACAATAGCATCCTAAGAGATCCACAAAAAAAAATGACATTTTCCCCACCACTTTTACTGAAGTATCATTGCTCAACTTCTTGAGATAATAATAATTATTATTAGAAAGCTTTTTTTTTTAATCTGGTAGTATTTCCCAACAGGTGTTTCGTGCATGTATCCTTACGGTCAATTGGCATAAGCTGTCTACCCTAACCCTCTTCAACAGACTTTCTAGTCCTGCCACTCTCCAGAAGGGTGAGGAATACAACTCCCAGGACCTGGAATCATCCTACAATTCCCATCATGCCGAAGACCAAAAGCAGCTGGGAATGGGGAGGGCTGCACCATGAGCACACATGGAAGGGGCCAGATTGGAGCACCCCGCTTTCAAGCTACACCCGAGTCTCACTCACACTGACCATTTGAAATACGTGTCCGATGATAGTGATTGAAATCGAATATCATACCTTGACTTCTATTTCAAGAAAAAAGGAGAGAACCCTACCCCAGAAGAGGACTTGTGGAGCAAATAATAATAATAATTTAAAAAGTGTTCCTGCTAAGGTTGGATTGGCCAACACAGTGCCATTAAGTGGGCTGATTTCAGCACCCCCAGGCCAAATTTGTCATTTAGGAAAGCTTTGGTTCCCTTTATTGAGTCCTTCCGTAGCAAACAATTTCTGCCAGCATCCCTCGCTTGTCCTTTGGGTTTATTATCTTTTCCAGTGACAAACCATCCCGGTGACAGCATCTGCAATCAGCTCCACCAGAAGCCTAATTTTTGCTCACTGCTCCTGGGGGGGAGTGGAGTGGGGGGGTGGACCTTGTCTCCTCTCCTCTCCCCCCTGCCCTGCCCTCCCTCTCTTTTCCTCCCCACGCTCTTATCAAATGAAGAATTGTGGCTAAGGGTTAGGTGTGGATAAATATGAGTGTAGCACTCCCAGAAAGGTTGCAACCCCCCCATAAGGTGTTTCTTGTTATTCCTGACCTTCAGATTTTCATCATCAGCCTGCCTGACAACTTAATAATGCAGAGGTTCAGGATTCATCTCTCCCCTCTGAGAGAGCCAGTATGGGACGGCCTTTTCCCTGATTATTTTCCTGCTCTTCTGGCTGCCCTTTATAAGCCAACCAGAACTCCATCAATCACACGCTCTTCTCCTTTCCTCTTCAGCCCCCAGTCCTCCAGAGCTGCAGTGTCCCCTTTTGTCTGTGGCCGGAACGTGCTTAGAAGAACAGCAGGAGGAGGAAACACAGCATACACACACACACACACATACATGCAGAGAGAGAGAGAGAGAGACTGCTAGCTTTTCTTGGAGGATTTTTTTCCCCTTGACTTGCATGCATGTGAGTACATACACACACACGTCTTTCTCCCTACTCTCCCCTCCTCCAAAAGGAAAACCAATCTGAGTGATCCATTACTCAGTTATTACTGAGCAACTGAGGTACTGAATTATTGGAAGTTTCAAGCAAAATCCAGGTATTTCCTCACCCGGTCAGTAATTGCCCCATCAAGCGCTCTTTTCAATTAACCACCTGCGCGATGTAACGTTATTTCCACGCACTATGTGGAGCTGTTCTAACGCACTGCCATAAACGTAACATCGGTCTTCTTGGGCTCCATCGTACAGCTCTCTTCCTCTGAATTTGGGGAACAGGGGGTGGTCTTTATGTGTGCCTTATTTATTTTGCCCGAGGACAGAGGTCCTGATATTTGGTGAACATTTCAAAAACAATGTGTAAAAAATAATTGAAAAGCATTTCAGTCGTAGGATGGAAGCTGCTCCAGGTAAGGCTGCCTTTTGCAATTGACCCGTGATGGATTTTGCCAATGCTGATGGTTGTGTTGGGATTGCACCCAAGGCAAATATTGCTATTGGTACTACCTTTGCTTTATTTTGCCATATCATTCTACTATTTGCAGGTCTTCATATTTTGCCATTTTCTCCAGTTCTCCTTTCTCTTCTCCTCTGCTGTCTCCAGGTACTGCACCACCCACTATCCAGATTTTTTTTGTCTTACTTATCAACAGTTGTTAAGTCTGGAGTGTCATGTGGCAGGTGCCTGTTTGCTTGAATTCCAAAATCCCAGAGCACTTGAGCTTCTTAATTTTCTACTACTTTCTCTAATTTGTACTCCTACCAGTTCCGGCTTGCAGATAAATGGTCATCTCTTGCAGATATTCCAGTGCACCACTGATACCACTTTGTCATGCTGTTGTTTGTAGATAGATAGTCTATGCGATATTATTGTTATTATTTTATAATTAATGCCTCGAGGTGAAACAAGAGCAAAACACAAATGAACTTTTAAAGTAGGATGTCACCTTATAGTCACTGCAGTTAAAAACCTTTGCTGGTAATAGCAGTAAACAAGTAACTGGAAAGGGTGTCATATGGTCCACATCTCACATCTCTTTCTAAGTTGACATGTGTGAGGTTTTAACTCTGATGTAGATCATGCAGAGAAGGTAGAAATCGTTTTTGGAAATTTACCACCAAATCTGTGAGCAAAGACATTGGGTGGGTGATTTCTTTGAGTTTCTTTGAAACTCAATGTTTCTTAAGAAATGTTTCTTAAGAAACATTTCTGTTTCTTAATGAAATGTTTCTTAAGAAACATTCTTAGAAATGTTCAAGGTGGATGAGATCACAATGATTTTTGAAAGCCATTTGGGACAAGTTGCACCATTCTCCTCCCTCCCTCCGTCCCTCCCTTCCTTGCCCTGGAGGTAAACTTAGGTTCCTTTTGCCATAACATTTGAAATAATCCCATGAAAATGAATTAGACATTCAGGCTTAGACAGAGTCAAAGGAACCAAAGTCTTCTGATTTTTCATCTGTTTGGTATGTATGTTAGACAAACATTCCTGGCTACTTGGCTATTTTAACCTGAACCAACCGGATTTTTAGACATTTCAATAAATTCCAATCCAGGTTTTGGCAATCCTTAACTCCAATCCTAGTGAGTAACTAGAGATGTTCCAGGGGTTCCCTCTATGCTTTGTATTGAACCGAGGCTCATTCAGGTTTCAACAGGCAACTGAAACAATCTTGGAGTTCTCTTTTCAAAGAACTGTGAAGAATCTGAACTGCAGAATTATCAACCTTGAAATCTGCATTATGTATTTTCTTCTTCTCCTTCCTTTGTACTGATGGCTGGAGTACAACAGGGAAATTTGCAGGCTGGCTGCGATGGTGCTTTTGGATGCAATTTTCCTCTCAGTGGATCGTTAATTAGATAGAGAAAAGCACAGGTTGCCTTTTTCTGATCTTTGCCAAGAGAATATGGAGGAATAGTCTGGATAAAGACCAAAGGTCTTCAAATAGTTCCAAGGCCGTGCAAATTGAGTTGGCAGGAAGGGAATCTCTTGAGGAGAGAAGAATACCAGAAAGTTGTCAGTCAATGCAGTAAACACCATATGCTTGTCTCACAGCATCAGGAAGTAGCAAAATGGACAAAGTCTGAAAGGTTGGAGAAGAAAAAAGGAAGGGAAGGGAAGGGAAGGGAAGGGAAGGGAAGGGAAGGGAAGGGAAGGGAAGGGAAGGACATGCATCCACAAACATATTACACTGTCTGTAAGATTCATGCAAAATTCAAGTCAATTCATTTGTTTCAAAAATCAATCCAAGTCAAAATTTCAAATAAATTTGACAAATCTCTCTAGTATGATTGGAATGTTCAAAGTGAATCAGGTTAATTCAGGTTTCCAAATCAATCCAAAAAAAGTTGTTGGTCAACCTAATTATCAAAAGTGGATTCAAGAGTTGGTTCAACTTTCTGATTTGATTTGGAAATTCGATTCAGTTCAGAGCGTCAATTGAATTGCCACTGAAATTAAAACTGAACAAAACATCTGTACAGATGATAACAAATGCCCCACGATCTGCACTCATTATTGTTGTTCCTTACACAAAAACAAGGTGAATTTTCTCAAAGTACAAGTGGACATTATTAGCCTGATATTATTTAATTAAAATCTTATCCATAGGTCTCTGAGAAATGGTTCTCAAGGAACAAACATGAAAAAAAAAGTTAGACAATAATATTGGCTTTCTCCTTAGCTCAGATTCATCTGGTGAGCGGAATCCTTATAAAAGGATTCTTCACCATACCTGCTTTGAAAAATATTACTTTTAATAACAGGAGTGGAAACATACCTAGTGTCCTCCAGGTATTCAGCTAAGGTTGAATGTTGCAAGTTAACATTTGTTGAACGCTGATCCAAATAATTGTGCTGATTTAGTGCATTTGTTTTTGAGTCTTTCATCTTGAATTGTTTGTTGCCCAGTCAGCCAGATGTTTAGACTGGATTTGGCATTTTGATCCACCTATCAAGTCCTTCCCAAGGACCTGGGATAGGCAGATGCTGTTTTTGATGTTGTTATAGGTATTGTTGCAGGATGTAAGCTGTTCCATGTAAGGCTGCCTTTTGCAATTGACAGATGGTGAACTTGCCAATGCCGATGGTGTTCAAGTGGCACTCCAATTGTTTTGGGATTGCAACCAAGGCCCCTATTACTATTGGTACCACCTTTGCATTCTTTTGCCACAGTCACTATATTTCGATTTGCAAGTTGTTGTATTTCAATTTGCAGGTATCTTATAATTAACTGATTTATTAATTTATAATTGATTGCTGTCTAGCTGACTGCTTAATAATTACAGTGTGGTGGCAATTGTTGCCAGTCACCTGGCATAAACATCACATCCACTCTGGTAGATATTGTTTATAGTCATGGTTTTAGAGGGAAAAAATATAATGAGGAGCATGGTTATTGTGAAGCTACAACACTACACAAAGGAAATCAACCAAATAATGGCTTATAGAGCTCATGATGATGATATTAATTTTAAAGTTGATGGACAATTTGATGGAAGACTTCAACTTGAAGTCCCTAAAATATGAATTATTGTATTATCCTGAACATATTGGAAGCTTTGAAGCTACAGTGTTTTGAAATAGTTGAAATAGAATAATTTACTCCTTTTCTAATACAAATAATTATTATTTTATTCACAATGCTCACACTTTAAGACTCTGTCTCCACCAGTATTTTCTAGTACAGTCGAATTTACTCTTTGGCTTCATCAGATTGCAACACTCATTTTCAGTGGACAATAAACCAAATACAAAATAAAAAACCAAAAACCAGAGCTTTACATAACAATACAGGACAGTATCAGCATCTCGGAGATCCTACATTCAGGTGCTTCTGTTCAGCCTCAATCCCTACTACTAAAGTTATTCTCATTTGAACAAAATATCTAAGGCTCCTTGAAGCAAGATGCTCAGTGAGGGATCTGGGTATCCGAGTGGACCGTCACTTATGTATGAGTCAGCGGTGTACAACAGAGAAGATAAGGGGACTGGAGGCAAAATCATATGAAGAATGACTAAGGGAACTGGGTATGTTTAGCCTAACAAAGAGAAGACTAAGGGACACATGATAGCAGCCTTCTAATACTTGAAGTGCTGTCACAGGGAAGGGTGCATCAATTTATTCTCCATAGCACCTGAGGACAAGACAAGAAGCTAGGGGTGGAAGCTTATTAAAGAGAGATCCAACCTGGAAATAAGGAGGAATTTCCTGACAGTGAGAATGATTAATAATTGGAACAGTTTGCTTCATGGAGTTGTGACTGCTTCATCATTGGATGTTCTCAAGAAAAATTTGGACAGCCATTTGTCCAGGATAGTATAAGGTCTCCTGCCTAGGGCAGGGGGCTGACTAGAAGACCTCCAAGGTTCTTTCTAGCCCTACAATTCTATAACTCTATGAATCATTGCTAATCTTATTTTCTAATATATCAAGTATTTAACACAGAGAGCACCAAAATACTTACCTTGAGAGACTGCAGTGCATATTGAAACTCTGAGTTTTACACACTGCTCATTGTCAAATGTCCACTTATCCAACAATTTGAAACTAAGAGTTTTTGTCTTTAAGTTAATGTGGGGTTATCCCTCAAGATAATGTAGAGGTCAAATCATTCTGAAATCCGTTGTCCCTAGTACCTTAGTATACATAGTGTACAGGTTTCCACGTGAATATATGAATTTGATGTCTAAGTTCACTGAAAATTAGAGCATATTTTAATATCAAATATAAAAATGGTGGCATGTAGCTTATCTTGGAAAATTCCAAGCCAAGAAGGCGGAGACATACTCAAAACTTGAATGACAGACCACAGGAAACAAAAAAAGGATTAGGCTAATTAATATATTATATAATATACTTAATTACATTGATATTAATATAATTACATAATATATACTTAACTGAATGACCAAGAAAAGCATCCTGGAAGAAAGGAATGACAAGCCATCGCTGTAATGTTTCTAAGAAAATACATAGATGTATCCCATATACATCCTGAACAGAACTGATTCATGTTGTGACCCTAATTAATTTGCATTCTCCTAACCTGAACATTTACACATTTATATTGATGCTTTTTGCAATTTTAGGAGTTTACCTCCATCTACGTTTCAAAAATATGCACAGTTTGGGGACTACAACTTGGTTTCTAACCTGATGCCTTCATCACTACAGAAAACTGGCTCTCGCGTAACTGATAACTCATTATAAAACGGCGATCATTTTTAAGTTATTATTAAATAAACAAGCAACACTGATTCATCCACATAGGATCCTGATCATTTCTCCAAGAATTATGCTTTTCATTACTTTGTGTCGCAATCAATTATGGAAATTCAAGGTCTTTCATTCTTTCTTTTCATTGATAGTTAGACCATAGTATGAAAAGACGGAGCTACTACAGCTGTGACATATTGTGATAGTTCATCTCAAGAACTAACCATGTGTTGTGGCTTGCAGGCCATGTGTTTGAGCCCAGGCAGGGGACAATCTATTGAACTTGTCTGAGAAAGAAACCTTGCAGTGATAAAAACATATTTCACTGACTGACATTGCTAAAAAATACAACGGAGAACTAAATAGAATAGAATCGTAACCTGAATGCTAACAATCTATAACTGTCTATCTACTTATCTTACTATCCCCACCTACCTATCCATCCATCCAATATGCAAATGGTTAACCATGTTAATTAATTTGGTTTTGGCACCAGATAGGAAGCTTCTACGTTCTTTTCTACTAAAATTAATTATAATTTTATTTTAAACTTTTTTTTTATGAAGATAGTAGTGAAATTTTCAGGGATGCTTTTGCATTTATTTATTTTTGAGGATGTCAAAGGATCCATAAGTATCTTTTCTTTTCTTACATGTACAAGGTTTGCAGTTCCTTTGACTTCCATGATACTTTAAGAGATAACAACAGCAATATATTAAAATTACGTGTTCCTCTGGCTGGCTCACCACGATCAAATAAAGAAATTATAATCAAATCAATAAAAGTTAAAGATAAAAGATGAATGAGGAAGTTTCACTCTCCCTCACTAAAGGCCTGGGTGAAGAGCCAAATCTTCACAGTTCTTCTAAGCAGCCTCAGAGTGGAAGCCATCTGGATTTTGGACAGAACTTCATTCCAGATGGCAGGCATTGCTACAGAGAAGCTGCCTCTTATCCTGCTTGCTATGGAATAACGAGATTTCATTAACCACTTTTGACGGGTGCGCACTCACAATGTCTCCATCTCATATCCAGCCCACTTCTGAAGTAGCCTGGGGCCATCTTATTCCAGTTATTTCATTGTGAAAGAAGTGTTTTCCATCTTTTCCTAACACAAAACTTCCCATGGTGATGACACAATGGGGGACAGAATCTTCTCAATTCTTATAGCTTAGAAAATGTGCTTTGGAAATGTCCACACCTTATCTGGTTCCGGGGATCTGTGTCTCCATGACCATTTTACTTTTGGTTGCAGAAGAGACCACTGTCAGCAAGCAATTCTGTTGTTTCATATATGTCCTGGGAAGTACGGAAAGCATATAAAGCATACAGACATACACATCGAGACACGCATGCGCGCAAGACGGAAGAAGAAAAAAGAAGTGGTTCTCAACCTTGCCCAAAAATAATTTGCAGATAAAATTGGCTCCAGGAGGGTGACAGAGGAAAAAAAAATCAAAAGACACAAGAGCACTAATTACTCCCTGTTTGGGCTTCTCCATTTGGAATTTCAAATCATTTCTTCTGATCACCCAGAAAGATTATTTTTATAATAGGATCAATATTCTTATAAAAGTATTTCTGTGAATGCTGCCACCTGGAGGTTGGCAGGGAATAAGATTCCTGTCTCATTAATCTGGATTACCTCTAGATGGCAGCACCTGTGAAGTTGTCAGAAGAAACACACATCATGCATATTAAGACTTGAATCCCCAGTTCTGCTCCCCTATATATTCAAGGCATTTACTGATGGTTATTTATTGCACCAGGAGGTGAGGTTGGCTGGAGGTATCCGGATAAAAGGTCAAGGTTTCCCCTGCCAGTTGTGGCCAATTCTAAGGAGTGGTGCTCATCTCTGTTTCATAGCTGAAGAGCCAGCTGTGGAGATACTTCTGTAGTCATGTGGCCGACATGACGATATGCCCAGGCACATGGAACCTTTCCCACCAGATTTGTCAGTACCTGCTTATCTACTTGCATTTTCTCACGCTTTTGAACTGCTAGATTGGCAGTTGCTGGGGCAAGTAATGAGCGCTCACCCCATAATGTGGCAGTGCTTGGATCTCATATTCAAGCTGCTGACCTTCTGGCCAACAAGCCCAGCATCTTAACCACTCAGCCACCATGCCCCCCCATAGGTACTCTAACACTACCATGCATTGAATTGTTTGAGGGTAGCAGCACTGACCAGCCTCTTTACTGAAATGTGGTAAAAGTGGGCTGTGGGGACATCCCAGTTTAAGCCAAAATACTTTCTTTCCAACTGAAGGACATGAGGAAGAACCCTTTCATACGGAGAAGTGTGAGCAGATAAGGAGGGTTCCAAAGGACAGAAAGTGAGAACATCAGCAATAAAACTCACCTTCAACCTTCACGTAAGTTCATAAGCCCACTAAACCAATTTGAAAGAAATGATCGGTCATCCTGAGAATAAGCTATTGAAACAGAAACCCTCTTCACAAAGGAAGAGGACATTTTAAAAACAAAAAGGGAGACTTCGGGATAGGATGAAGCGTGTTAATCAAGCTGAAGTCTTGTGATATCCGAAAGTCTAGGAAAGTCTTGCATGATAGCCCAAGATTGTGTTCTTATGATGAGGTTAAACCAGTAACCCCTCTAATGGATGGATGGGAACAATAAGTCCCAGAAGTTCTAGCTAACATTCAACAGAGAAGGAATTGAGAGAGTTGGAGTTGATCAATATCTGGAGGGAAGGTTGAGAATTAAGCTCAATTAGTCCTTTTTCTCCAGCCAAGACCTCTCTCATTTTGATAATCACGAGATAATTTGAACATCAACCCTCTAACCATGCTGTCTGAAGAAAGATGAGAGTTGGTCTAACATATTGGTCTAACAGGATACCACCTGAGAAAGACCATCTAACACCTGTCCCAGCCCGTCACTCACAAGAAGGCAACGGATGGTACCCCATCTCATCTCCAAATATTGAAGCCATCTAAGCCAAAAATTCATTTCATTTCAGAACTGAATATGTTGCTGCATCTCAAGACATCAAATGTTAAATGAGGATGAGGCGTGCAGCATACACAGCCCCAACGCTCCCATTTTTGTACAGACTGGTAAATTGTGAGATAGATAGACAGACGGACAGATGATAAGTGCATATGAAAGTTGTAGCATATATGTTTGTATGTGTGAATTTCATGATTATGTACTTGTGGCTCCCTGAGGGCAGACAGGTCAGTTATATCAGCATCAGCTTTCGAACTGCTAGGTTGGAGGAGTTGGGGCATGTAACAGGAGCTCACTTGGGTCTGGATCTGATGACCTGCTGACCTTACAGCTGACAAGCCCAGCATCTTAACCGCTTGGCCACTGCATCCCCTATATGTCAGCTTCAACAATCACCAGTGGCTGAATTTCTGAGGCTGCAAGCAAAGGTTGTTGGGGTGTTCTGAAGATTCCTGCTTTGAATAGAGAGTTGGAGTAGAAAATCTCCCTTCCAATTATAGCAAAATTGCAAAAAAAAAAAAGTTGAAAACTCTTAAAAAGGTAACTGGACTTTAATTTTTAAGTGTTACAGAGAAACGTTTCAACTCCCATCCAGATGTTTCTCTGTAACATCTAAAAATAAAAGTCCAGTTGCCTTTTTAAGAATTTGCAAACATTATTTTGCTACAAGACATGACCTGGATTAATGAGAATATGCATAGACATTGAAGGAAAATCAAAGTCATTCCAGGTGGGAACCACAAATGGAGGAAAGTAGCATCCTGTAACTATCTTTGTGCACATCTGAGAACATAATGTCTCTTCCATTTGAGTTCCACAGATACTTTTGATTTCTTTTTGACAAAGTTTTAAAGCCTCCTATTTTTTTTAAACTAAAGCATTTAAATTCTAGCTTTTTGTTATCCCCATTCCTTTCTCCCTATCCACCCTCAGTACATTATTATTTCTGTAGAAAGGAGATGAGAAACACATTTGGCCCTTCCATGAAGCAGAGCCTTAACAAATCCAAGTGCATAAGTCATGCTGGGTCACTTTGAAGGCCTGCCTCTTGCCCACTTCACATCTGGAAATGATGAAGGACACATGTGCAGAAGCATACATATGCACTTAGTTTGGCCATTTCAACACACAATTTCATAAGATGCAAGAAGACCTTATGGAGAACCTATGCTTTCAGCCACTTTGTTTTTGTAATAATGTTGGGTAAATATTACTGTTCTATTTTTGTTGACTATGAACATATGAACATTCCAGAAGAATCTTGGAGGAAGAGAAGGATGAAGAGGATGAGATGGAGAAACAGAAGAGATGAGTAGGAAGAGAAGAGGAAGGAAATTAATTAGGCTGATTCAGCAAAAAGGAATTGAATTTAAGCAGTTTAAACTTCAGCATGAATTAGGCCATGGGCCAAAATGTATTTTCTCTCCCTGGAATTAAGGGCAGAGATAGTCATTTTTAGGCACATGTGAAGATCTCTGTTGCTACAATTTCTGAAGCCTTTGCTTTCTACTCTTTCTCTTTCTTTCTACTTTTACTTGGTGATCTCCTTTCTTTAAGAATGCAAAAATAGCAAGAGAGGAACTGATGAGACAATAATCCTCTATTTACCGATGGCTCACCCTCTCTATGATTTTGGAGATTAGAATTTGGGAGTGAGCAGGAAAGGTAAGTAAGTAACTTCAGTCAAACCTTGCTTGCTTTTATCTTCCATTTTGCAGAAAAACAGGTTCAACGTGTGCTTTGTTCTAAAAAGCAACACCGTTAAGAAACATAGTGCTTTGGAATACAGCCTATCCAAAAAAAAAACTACAATTAGTAGCAAGTAGAAGTGATCTGGGCTCCTACTGACACTAGCTTATAAATAGGAGTTGCAAGTTGAGTTAGACTCATCAATTAAAATTGGGCTTCAAACCAATCTGATTCACTTTATTATCAGTTCAGATTTCCTAGCTGTATCATTGAACTGGATCACTTTTAAAGAGAAAGTTGATTCAGTCAGAGGGAAATTTTTTTTGTATGTATGCAAAAGACTATTCAATTGTTAGAAATATCTGATTTGATTCAACAATTTGGTTGGAATCAATGAGCCAATAAGGGAAATCATTTTGATTTGGACTTCTGATCAAATTCTCTGAATCGAATCAATCTTCATACATCTTTACTTAAATATCTCCCTTGTGGTTTATCCGTACCAGAAATATCTTCTGTGACAAGTTCTTTCTGTGTCTCTTGGTATGTAGATGCAGAGTCTACATCTTGGTATGTGCTGTGTGTGTAGTTCTGTGTATCTTAGTATGTAAGAGTAGGCTACAGCTTTTATCAGCTGCACCTTTCCCTGTTTCCAATACTTCAGTTTACTGATACATTCTTTATTTGTACTAAGCACGAAAAAAAAAAACCCTTCAAATTCAATCAGAAAGCTACCATGTTTGAAGATGGCACTCAGTGTTAGATTCTGCTGGTATCTTCATCTGCATTTGTATTACCAGTCATATATTTTGGATCCCGACATCCATGGAAAAACACACCTATGACAATAGTACATTCAGGAATCCCTATATTTCCAAATGGTGTGCACTGTACATTAGACAAACAACTTATTGGGACCCTTATATTAAAGCAATATATTTCATGTGCAGTCAGAATTCAAAAATCACATACAATATGGTCCTTTATTTGAATAAAACAGTTCATTTAAGATCTACCTACGTGGGTCTGATTGAGGTTAAAGTGTAGGGATGACATAGAAATATAGCATCGTACTCCTTATTTTATTCCTTTCATGGAATCTGTTTCTTGCATTCCATTTTTACATATGGTTTTATTGTATAAAGATTTGTGTTTTTGAATCTGTATTTTGATCTGGCCTATGGGTTAATCAACAATCAAGTTCTAACTATTTCAAATTGTTGGAGGCATGGTGGCTGGGTGGTTAAGATGCTGGGGTTGTGTTGGCTGGAAGTCAGCAACCCAAGTTTGAGACCCAGGTGCCTCATAACAGGATGAGCTGGGATGAGCTCCCATTACTTTCTCCAGCTCCTGCCAACCTTGCAGTTCAAAAGCATGTAAAAATTCAAGTAGACAAATAGGTATCACCGTGGGTGGAAGGGAACAGCATCTGTGCACCTTGGCATATAGTCATGCTGGCCACATGACCATGGAAGGGTCTTCAAACAATGCAAACGGAGATGACCACCATCCTTTAGAATCAACCAGGACTGGCAGGGGAAACTTTTATTTCAAATTGTAGGCAGTTTCTGAGCTGAGACATATTTTGAAGCAGGTCGTTTCAGACTCCTGGATTTCATGCCCATGTGTCCCAGGACAGATTCCATTTCCTGTCTTGGCATCGAAGGCATGACAGCTAGCTGAAGATGCGCAGAGGGGAGAGGAGTGAGGAAGATAGCAAAGTCAGCCCTTAAAGCAATTCAGTACTCGCTCTGCAAGCCTGCAAGATGGAGCAGTGGGTTTTCTGGCAACTAATTTATATGGATATCAAAGGTTCAGTTGGAGCATTTTTTTAAAGCAGGAAAAGAAAGACAAAGCTAAGGGAAAATATGTTGCTCTCCAAATCCCAGTGGTGTGCCACATTCGTTTTACTAGAGAATTTATTCTTTAGTACTTTCATGGATTGACATGAGGGAGGAATTCGCATGTCAGGAGAGATAACATCTCTCGACTGCCAAAGGACTCTATTCAGACATGCATGTTAGTAGGTTGATAACTTATTCTGTATTGCCAAGAACTCAAAGATAGACATTTCTCCTTTTATCTCCATCTCTCTGCTCCCTGCATACTAAAGATATGGCAAAGCAGCGAGATACATCTTAACTAGCGCTTTCAGAGAAGGGAGAGGATTTTTTTCCCCGCTCCTCCCTTAGTCCATGCCATGAACATAAAGGAATTAGATGTAACCCAGTCTGATAGTAAATGTATTATCTATTTGCTTTCATAAATTGAGTGTTGTGCATTATACACGTGAGTACCTCAACCTAAGAATGAGTCAAAGTGTACCTGGAATATTTGCACCATAATTAAAAATAAGAGGTGTTTTGCTTTTACTGCAGGTTTAAAAAGGGTTATTGCTTATTTGCTTGTTGAATTTATATTCCATTCAGATGCTCCTGGCAACATCAAGCATTTATTCTTCCATGTTTTCACACAGTGGTTTTGTGAAAACAGGTTGGGCTGAAAGAGAGTCACAGCCCTAAAGTTGTCCAATAGGCTTTGATGGCTGAGGATAGACTTGATCATGGGTCTCTCCAGTTTGATTCCAGCACTAAACCACTGCATCTCACTGGCTTTTGTGGTTTGTATACATTTTGACATTAAGCTTCGCTTTCACATTCCTTCATCTACCCTCTCTGTTGTAAACCTGATTGCCAATGCAAAAATACAAATTCATTATCTCTAATTGATTTGATAGGTAGGTCCTGCCACCTTTCTATACCTCACATGCTCTCTGCTACTCAGCTTACCTTTTTTTTTTCTTGGCCAGATGGGCACATTTAAACCAGCCATTAGTGTGCAATCACTGCTCGTTTTTATTTTTCAGGAATACCTGCAGAGCCTACATGGGATTGAAATAAAGATGGTAAACACTGAAGGTGGCAAGAAATGCATTAAGATTATTGAAG
>JANHZU010007244.1:7239-19008 GCA_032468055.1 Acrochordus granulatus
TTCCCTTCCCTTCCCTTCCCTTCCCTTCCCTTCCCTTCCCTTCCCTTCCCTTCCCTTCCCTTCCCTTCCCTTCCCTGAGTAAACTGCTGAATTTTTGCAGTAGGGTTTTAAAAAGGGGCGCTAGAGGATTCTATTGAAGTAACTGAAGGAGTTCTCAGTAGTGAATTAACAATAGAAAGCCAT
The DNA here is from genome assembly GCA_032468055.1 of Acrochordus granulatus. Taxonomy (NCBI): domain Eukaryota; kingdom Metazoa; phylum Chordata; class Lepidosauria; order Squamata; family Acrochordidae; genus Acrochordus; species Acrochordus granulatus. The sequence continues at coordinate 7,423 of JANHZU010007244.1, forward strand.
CAAGGCCATATGAATGTCTTGTAATAATGTGCTTGAAGAAAAATAATATTTGCATTTCTCTTATGGAGACAGATGGTTCTCTACAGATTTGTCAAGGATTCTAAAAGAAAAAATGAAACAATAATCTAAATGAAGTATTCATATCTGTCTCTGTTTGTCTTCAGTGTCTCTCTGGAATAAAATACAGTTTCATTTTTATTTGGAAGCCAGGACCAGATTATAATGTGAAAGGGGAAGATTAGGATAGCAACAGATTGCTGCATAAGAATGCTCGAAGAGAGGGTATAGTTGCTTAACACATCAAAGTCTAGGGCAGAGAAAAAAGGCAAAATGAAGGTTTTCAATGAATATACAGCAGGCCTGGGAGCAATTTCTGTTATAGATACATAACTCAGAAGGCAGAGAATAAAGAATATCTGGCTGAAATTAAAACCCTCTTTCTTCTATTGCAGATGTGCCTGAATTAAAGACAACTCCCAGGATATGGCCAGTATACATGCTCAGGCCATTATTCAACAAGGGCTCGTGTATGTCTCCATGATGATATTCTTCTTTCATTAGGCCACTGGAGAATAATTATTGGAAAAATAGGCAGGAAGAATGGAGAGCTGCAGGATAAATGCAAAGTTGCCTTGAACTTCAGCCATGCACTGTGTCTGGTGTGAGCTGAGGAACAGAAGGAATCTCAGATAGGCACACTTGAAAGATCTATCAACATTCTATTCATTTCAGTGGATTGTAAATAAAATAAAATCTGGCACACACAGTTTTCTGCCTCAAGGATGCCTCCAAAGACCAGCTTTCCATTGGGAAGATTCTGTTCACTGGCATTTTAATGAGCTCTTCCATATGGAGCAAAATCATAGTACAATGAATAACTCAGTCTTTTTCACATTGCTCCATTGCACATCTGTTGGAAAACTCCATGGCTGCATTCATATCATATAATTCACCTCGTGAAGATGCTCCTTCTGAACAGAATGTGAGGCTAGTCTGGTTATTCTTTATTCATCTTCAGTAATATCCCACTCTACTTTGCATAGGCTAATTATTGCCCCACTGCCCATAATTACATAAAAGAAACAAACATCCAGTTGAATTCAAAGCCACCATAGATTTATCTTGTCTCCATTTTGCCCTATTTCATCCTTTATTAAGCTTGGTGGATAATTTTAAAAAGATGATGAAATGGAGTACCAGTGTAAGAGTTCTAAGTCCACATTTTTGTGCAGACAGATAGTGGTGACTCTGTCTTCTGTATTTGAGCAACATAATCAGCTGGAATAAATTAAAATGCCAGTCCTTCATGGTAGACCAGATTAGGAAACCAATGTCATGTAGGTCAGCACTACTTTTACTGTAAAGCTATATTATTCATAGCTTGCAAATATGAATGTGCTTCTCCCTCTCTCTGTTTATCTTTGGGTGAACTGGGGAGGGGCTTATCTGAAACATTTTTTTCATATTATTTTCTTGGCCTGGATTCAGACCTCTTTTATCTGGAGTTGCCTTGGTTTCAGCCCTTCCTCCTATCCTTCAAGGGTATACCTTCTTCTCTCTACAGTTTACTCTTCATGAGAATAGCCATTGTTTGGTTTAAAGCTAAGCCTCTTCTGCTGGAGTGCAGAGTAAGTTTTTCTGTTTACACAACTCTGTCCAAGACTCAGTTCAATATGTTATATAATTTTCACTGATGTGTGATGGTATGGATGCTCAAAGTAGAACATGTGTGAGACATGAAAAAATTGCTGTGTTAAATCAGATAATAGGATCTCAGTTTGCAAGGTGGACATGACTAAGACTTTGTGATGGAATCGAGAAAACTGGGTCACAGTAACACACAGTCTGACTTGGAACACTTTTAAAATAGTACAGGACTTCTAGGAATAGTTTATTTTTGTCGGACTAAAGTAAGGTTCTGCTGACAACTGAGGTAACTAAGAAACTGAATTAAAAAATAAGGTAAGATCATATGTACACTTTACAGTTTGCATTGCCTTATAAAATTAAAATAAACAAAAGTAATGTGCTGCTATTTTTGTTGATTTGTTGTTACATAGGTCTCTAAAATCAAGCCATTTGGATCACTCACATTTCCTGATCTGGATAGGCCTCATGGGAATAATTTTCCATGGTGTCTTCCTCTGAAAATTTAGGAATGCTAGAAAGAGATGGCTGCCCAAAGAATAGGACACTTACAGAACTTACCAAACTGCAAAATATTCAGGATAAATTCCAGAATTCATTATCCTATCCACCAGAATTTTAGTGAAATCTTTTCCTAGGGATAGGGAGAGGAATCACCTCCATGAAAGGTAGTAAGAATTATCAGAGGAAAAAGGACACAGTACTTTTTAAACACAATGCAAATGTTTTTCGGTGTGGAGCTGATGTGTGGAAGCAAAGGGTACCCTCTGAGTTTCTACCTTCTGCTTCCCAAGAAATGAAGAAAGCCACTATTCTCATAAATCTGGCAAATTGTCAACATCATCGTAAATAATTATTTCTTGTCTTTCATGTCTCATGTCTTTCTGCTTGCTACTGGAACTCACATTTCTTTGGTCACTATCATGTTCCAAGACACAATCGGTTGCATGAACGAAAACCTGATTTGTGGCATTCAGTCATCCAACAGGCTTGTGTACTGTATTGTACATCCTTGACAAGCAATTAGATGTTTATGAAGACACCGGTTGCTTATAATTATAATCCTGCTAATTTCCTTCAGTCCCCAAAGCAACATTAGTGTTTGCTAATGAACTGCAGATTAATTCACTTTGAATTAGTTTCCTCCCCCCCCCCTTGCACATACAAGACAGCACTAATTTTGCTTTGGGGACTTTAGGCTTCTTTGCTAGGAGGGGAAATTCATTCTGCCTATGCTGAAATTATTTAAAATTTTGATACACCTTAATTTAAAATCAATGTTTTTCTATACTTGGAATATGTATTAATAGATGAAAGCATGAATGGTAATAAATTCATCCATAAGCAAATTGGAAGTCAAGTAGTGGGAATTATAGAAATCACAACTTGTCATGTTGCTGCTCCCCCACTCCCCCCCCAACATAGTTCTTCTCCTTTTACCAGGTAAGTCTTAAGCTGATAATCAACAGACCAAAACTTCCCTGAACAGGGAATTTTTATGGGAAAGAGAGAAAGAAAGAATATCTTTCTGCCATTCAGTCACTGAAGACAAATACCCATGGCAACTGGACTATCAATAGGCATGTATGAATTTGTCTTATTTCCATGGAGACTTCTTGGTGGCAACTCCCCACGCATGAAACTACCTCCAATGAAGTTTGTCAGGCACTAACAACTGTTGTTTCAATAACAAGTGAACACTTCCCTAGTTTTTAAAGTATTTAATTTTCAGGACTGAGTTTAATTTTACTGCTGTTTTTTGTTTACTGCTTTTCATATTATTTTTGTTTCTTTCCATTATTCTGTTTATGTTGTTAGTCTTTGTAAAATGTTTTTGAGAATTATGGGTGAAATATTATTCTCTCTCTCTTTTTCCCTCTTTCTCTTTTCATGCCTGAATATTAACTTGACTTGAAGAACTTATGGTCTTTAAAGGATTTTAAAGGCTTGCATGAGAACCAGGGAATGGACAGCACATAGAAGTTCTTGAGGCACTTACAATTACTTTTGTCCAAGGTTTGTTTTTTAAGGATAGGATAGGATTTATTTACCGTCTTGGCTGCATAAACATTTATTTTGCATGCTTCTGTTTGAGACTTCGAAATTTATTATCCGTATTTCCATCCTATAGCAGTCAAGTGTAGTAAAATAGTTTTTGTACTATTATCTGGCATTATAAATATTTTTTATTATTAATTGGTCATAATACTTATACATGTGCCTATTTATATATATATTATGGAAAGCAGTTGGATAGAAAATGTGGTTAGTTGTATTATGTGCATCCTCCCAAAGATGCGGTTATTGGAGGTACAAATGTTCCACTTTACAAAAGGAACTCAATTAACAGCTGATGTGATATATTTTATGCCCACAGCATGTAGAAGTACTTAATAGTTGCCCTTCTGGACCACTATCTCTGGCCCAGGTTTGATGTTACTGTGCTGCTGCCCCTGCCTTGAAATGTATGTATTTTGTTATATAAGTCTGCAAAAGAAAGGCTGTATTCCAGATCCCTGTTGGCAATTATTCTATAATATATTGAGTTCTATTCCCATTATTATTTACATACTTTAACAGTACTTTTTATGTTAACAATTTACATACAAAGTAACATATAAAGCAAAGTTGCAGTTGTTCAAAATAGTCATTCAATCTTGATGAAGCCTTGTGCAGCAATCCCTTCCGCATACGACAGTAGCAGGTAGGGGCACAAGTCAGATTTGTAACCAAACAAAAGCTTGAAGCATTTGCCAGTGTTGAGATTCTTAAAGAACTTCTGATTCTTCAGTGTAGAATGTGGGGAATAACATAGTGTTCTGGAATTTGTGTTATTTAACATTAAGAGATCCAATTGAGAGAGTATACAATGAGAAGAAGACAGAGCTCAGATGTCAGTAAGAATATAAACCATAATCGCAGCACCTGCTTGCTTTTCATGTTTTATTATCTGTATATAGGCAGGCTGTACCTATTAAGATGATTAGAAATCAGTCCTTCCACATTTAAAATTGATTTTGATTCTGTTTGGTTAGTTAATGCAGCATAAATGTAGACAATAAGAAATATGGAGAAAAATATTAAGGTATGCTATCATTATATAGTTTTGTCGAACTGGATAGGTGCAAATGTATGCATTTATGGAGTGGAGGGGAAAAGAGCTTGGGGTCAGCAGCTACAGGTACATCATTTTCAATGGTCTCTGAAATTGAGACTGGCTGCTAAGAGAATTAACTGGGATATTGACTCCTTTGGGAACTTGCTAGGTTATACAGAAGAAATCCTGAAATGGCTCTGAATAACGAATAAGCTTGATGGACAGAAATCATTATTATGTCTGTGGATGCTCTAGCTAGTGTCTTTTTTGCAAGGTCACTTGATGGGGTGGTGGAAAGAACATGGAAAAGATTTAGAGAACAATGTTGCTTAGAAACTGACAGAGCCTTTTAGGTGAACCAAATGTTGACACTTGGAACCTTTCAGATTTTTTTTTCCTGATACATTTATGTCCTTTGTGAGTTCATGGCTATCTCAGGAGATGAGCTATTATTTATATTTGTTATTCAGGGCACAATACAAATTTTGTGAATGTAAAAATCCATTGATTGCAAAAGACCTGCATGAAAGGCTCAGAAGAAGCAACATTTGTACACGGATTTTATGCTCTTTCTAAATCTGATTTTTGCTCTCTGTATCATTTTCATCATTTGTCTATTTAAAGGCTTGCATCAATGATTCAGCCATTTGCAAACTGACAGAAATGACACACAAATACATGAATATATTAAAGTTTAGGGAGCTTGCTAGATATAGATTAATGAGTGCTGTGTCTTTCCTAAATGTGCTCTTGACAAGATTTTTAGAGTACAACCAGCATAAAATACATAATTTGTAAGCCATAGTAAAATATATTGAAAAGGTATGCTGAAAATAACACAACCTAGTTATAATATAAAACAATAAACTGCTTCTTTAACTGCCTAGCTTCGATAAACAGTGACCAATAGGAGCTTGTATAAATCCCATTCAGTCAGTGCCCTGCCACAGTCTACAATATATATGAGTGAAACAAAAATCTCTTCAACTCTTACTTCATTCAAAAGAAAATTAATCCCCCCAACACACACACATTTTCTTCACATGTGGGGAGGGGGTTTCTGATCATGTAAGAATGAAAGCTTTGTGACTACCAAGCCATCATTCCTCTTGCAATAAAATTACCACTGAGAACTGCAAAGGTAGCATGACATTATGTCACCAAATTTTCAGCTAACTGCTCTTCTTAAAGCCTCAGTTGTGGTTATAAGATACTCTGGTGGATATAGTAAGAGAAAGGAGATCACACATTCTAAGCAATGCCTTTGTTTAATAATTTGCAAAAAAACAGGGCAACTGTAATGTGCTGAAGCTGCTAGGCTACAAAAACATTGTTCTGCTGTCTTCCAAATCACTTGAGAGCTACCAAGTGGCATAATTTTATGTCACCAGTTTAGCACCTTAACTCTTTTCTTAGATCTTTTAAGCTTGGTTGCACAGTGCAGGGGTAGCTGAAATAAAGGAAAAAGGACAATCATATCCTAAAACAAATGAATACCTTCTAGGCTGCTGGAACTCATGATAAGACACTTCTGCATTCCAACATCTTTTTCCTAACTATCTTATCTTACTCGCCATACCACATAAAAGGGAAATAAATACAATTTAAATAAATAAATAAACAAGCAGCTGTGTGTGCTTTGCTTGAATTTATTCCAGCTAAATAACCAGCATTTCTTTTAAAGCACCTGCTTGAGCATTTGAAATTCAGAAGCTGGGAGGAAGTGAGGGAACATTTATCTCCAGCTGGAGAAATGGATCATCCATAAACTTTCATAAGAAAACTTCTGATTGTCTAATCTAACTCACTAAATGTAATGTACCATTGTAATATCTTCGGCCTCTTTCAATATTGAAATGCTAAGACCTGTGCCAGCTCAACATAAGTTTTATTAGTCATTGTTTAATAATCACGCATTCAATCACTGTTCATGTTATTAGATCACTGAATGAGTGGTACTTATGACCAGTCCTGAAATTCAGTATTCCTGTAGTCAGGTGATTGTGAACTGGGCAGTTAGTAACTGAATTATACTTACAATGGTTTCAGCATCCTGCAATCATGTGATCACCATTAGCAATCATAGCAAAGTCAGTGGGAAATTGGCAGGGAAGGCTGCAACTTGCTCTGATAAGTCTTCTCACCCTCTGCTACCTGACATTATCTATCCACAGCCCAACTGCACTCATTCCTGCTTCATCAGCTACCCATACACTCTCCTCACTTAGCAGCAGCTACCCTGGCCCCACCTTGTTAGCCACATAGATTTGCCCAAAAGTCTACTTGCAAGCCATCTGAAACTAGTGACTTCTTGCCTCCTTCCTCATTGGCTTTGCTTGTTGACCCACAATCCTCACTTAATAATGGCATTGGAAAGTGCCAATATTGCTTAGCAACATCAATGCAGTCACGTGATATCACACTTTACAATTGTATCACTTAGCATTGAAAAATTTCAGTCCCAATTATCTTCATTAAGTGAAGTCTACCTGTAAATACATTAGCCTGCTTTCCACCCTCACATTGATTGTGGTTGATGTTTGATTATGGAATTAGCTGGTATGTAATAGTAGTTCACCAGCCAATGGATACATTCCATATCATTCCACCTTTTACTTATGATCCCTTATTTTAAAGAGCTATTTAATTAAAAAGATGTAATCAGTTTGATCAAAATTGTAGTTGTTTTCTATGATAATCAAAAAGTCATAAGTAATCTTAAATTTTGCTTACAGAATCAAGAAAATTTGCTAAATGAAGCAGAATAGCAAACGGTGGCTCCAGGTCAAAATGCTTCATAATAATACCCAGAAAATTACTTTAAAAAGAGATTTTTTTTGTTCTTCTTAAATAAGTTGATATCCAATAGTTCAGATGAATTTAGAGAAATGGATCTATGATATTGTGTTATGACAACCTAAGGAATAAAGACTTGCTGCTTTTATGCTTTGCACCTGGCCACAGTTGTCGGGCTCAGAACCTAAGGATAGATCCTGATTATACTGTGATGGGAGTCCACCAAGAAATTCCAGGGATGTAGACTAACCTGGAAAGTTTAAAAAGATGAAGAAAGTGATGGAAAAACGTACCAACACTTATTGTAAAGTAACAACACTCTACATAGATATGTTCATGCAGTCATCAAGAGACAAGCTTAACATTAAGGCATCTGTAGCATTACTTTTCACAGAAAAGTACAGCTTGGCATCTTTTACAATTCATCTAACTAATCTCAAAGTGCTTGGATTTATTTTTGACTGATTTTATCCTGCTAAGTGTTGCAGCTAGGCTCCTAATCATATTCTTCCTATACCTGAATTAGTGGGTATATGAAAAACATGACAAAATGTGGCCCAAGGCTGTTTGCTTATATTCAGAAAAACAACAAACACATTAAGAAGCAGTTGCCATCTAGGATTTTTTTTTTTAGAAAAACGGTATTGTTCATAAACACTGTAGTGTCTGAGCAGGTGGAATGGGAAGGGAAGGTGTCCCATCTTTTATCCTGAATCATAACAGTTTCTCTGAACACCACAGATAGCAATTTATCATTCAGATATATGTGAATGCCAAAGACTGTGGAACAAAGAAAGTAGTGAAATAACAGAGAAAACTGCTCTGAAAAACCATGTTTTCAGGACCTTGACAAATTAAATTGTCCCCCAGAATTTTTGTACTCTAAAAAAACCTGCAAGTATTATAAATGATTTGCTCATTAATGTGACATTACAGCAAAGGCATTTCTATAGGTAGTGTTTGATGCAAAATTCCCATGAGGTTGGATTTATATAATAAATACAACCATTTCTAAAAAAATAACAATCATGTTACTAATAGTATATTATTCAACTGCTCTCAATTGGAGGACAAGCTGGGATTTTACAGATAAATCAGAAATTTCAGGATGACCACAAGGGGGAACCTTATCCATGTCAGCTTCCTGTTCATTATTAACACAAACAACTTCTTTGCTTAGATAAGCAGGTAGTTTTAGAGACCAAGGAGCCAAAGGTTCCAAAAACTACACCTTTTGAGACCAGAAACAGGATACTAAGGTCAGAAGAGGGGATCCATCAGCAGAGATCCTTTCTTGCTTCCCTGTTTGCCTCCAACATTGGCTTTTCCCCATTTCATAAGTTATGGTTTCAAATTCATCAGGAGGGAAAAATAAAATATCTGCTGAAAAAAGATGGAGTTGTGCAATCATCAGCTTCCCTTCACTTCCACTTTGTTTCTTTGCCTCTCAAATAATTTACAATAGAATTGTGCTGTAAATGGACTCAGCTGTGATAAAAGAAAAATATCTTGTATAAAACATTATTACACAGTCTTTTAGTTAACCTTGCTTTAAATCCTTAAATTTTAAATCAGAATCATTGAACAATAGATACAGGGGTAATTTGTGTGTTTTTTCCATATAGTTATATGCAATTATATGAACCCATTTAGGTCATGAAATCCAACCTCTTGCTGTAAGAATCTAAGTTAATGAATCTATGAATGATGGCTGTGTTACATCCACACACCATCCTCATAGAACAGGTTCCACTTTGAAGTTTTCTTATCTTTAAGATTTTTTCCTAACATTTAGCATGAACTTCCTTCCTGTAATTTAAATCCATTTTTCTGTTATTTTCAGCCAAATTCTCTAAAATATCAAATTGCTTTGAATTTGATATTTTAATATCAAATTTAACAATATCAGTGTTCTAGGATATTGTCTATTTCACCCAATTTTGTGTTATTTGTACATTTAACAGGGATATCCTCCTTCTCTTTTTCCAACTTATAAATAAAAATAGTGTAGAATGCAAAGCCAAGAAATGAACTCTGCATGACCTCATACAATATTCTGATTTGTTGAAGAATCTTGTGGAACACTGAATCAGTTATATATATCAGTTATATATCCACTTACTTGTTACAAAATCCAGTTTATACTTAACTAGCTTGCTAATCAGGCAAAAATATATCTGTAGCATTTTTACAGTTTATTAGCTGAGCAACATATGATATAAGTTTGTTCATTATACATACATGCTGATTTCTAGAGATTAGTATAATGTATACCCTGGGGGTTTTTTGAGCAGGAGAACAGGTGGTGAAGGGTAGGGGATGCTACGGGAGCAAGAGGGCAAGCTGTTAGAGGGGAATATGCCCCTGATGTTTAGTATCAATCTTGTATTCCAGCCCTCTGTGCTCACACCCAGTCCCTGGTCAGCATACCCTTGGGATCACTGTGGTCCAGTTGTTGCTGGTGAATACCAGGTCTGTCAATAATAAAGCACCCCTCATTTGTAATATCGTTGAGGAGGAGCTGGCTGACCTGACATGCATAATGAGACCTGGATGGCTCCTGAGGAGGGAGTGGCCCTCTTGGAGAACTGTCCAGCTGCTTTAAAGGCTTGGCACCAGACAAAACCCAAGGGCAGGAGACGAGGGGTGGCCATGGTCATCTGAGAATCTCTTTTTTGCCTCCATGGGTCTTGTTCCACAAGTGTCCAGTTGTGAGACCCTATTCTTGAAGCTCAGCGCCACAGGATCAGTTGGGATTGTTGCTACTATATCAGCCTCCCTGCTGCTTAGCATCCTCCCTGCCTGAGCTGGTCAAGGCCATCTCAGGGTTCCCTGGCAGATTTCACTTTCCCTAAAAAGGGCAGGTGGGAGACTCGATAATAATTGTGGTTGAGAAGGTGGTGGCACAGCAACTATAGAGGATCCTGGAGGAAGTAAATTATCTGAACCCCTTTCAGTCAGATTTCAGGCCCAGTTATGGGACAGAGATAGCAGTGATTGCACTTGTTGATGATCTCTGGCAAAAGCAGGATGGGGGTAGTGTATCCATCCTGGCTCTCCTTGACCTCTTGGCTTTTGCTACCATCAACCATGGTATCCTTTTGGGTTGGTTGTGGGGACTGGGCCTAAGTGGTGCAATCCTACTCTGATTTGGCTCCTTTCTCCAAGGCCAATCCAAATCAGTTTTGATAGGGAGAGAGAGGTCCAGTCCTTCAGTTGAACCCTGGCCAGTCTGAATGCCTTTGGGTGACTGGGGGTTCTGGCTCTGGGACTTTAACATCTTTAAGTCTGGAAGGGGTGGCACTGCCCCAATCAGATTCTGTGTGTAACCTGGAAGTTCTCCTGGACTCATGACTCCTGCTCAAAAAGCAGGTGGCAGTTGAGGCTAGGAGGTCCTTTCTGCAACTTTGTGTTGTACGCCAGTTGCATCTTTTCTTGGACTAGGAGTCCCTACTGTCAGTCACTTATGCCCTCATCATCTCTTTGCTGGATTATTGCAATGCACTCTACATGGGGCTACCCTTGAAGACCATCCAGAGGCTACAGCTGGTACATAATGAGGCTATGTGGATGATTTTAGGGGCCCCATGTAACACCTTTATTCTGCAAACTGCAGTGGTTGCTGGTTTACTTCCAAGTGAAATTCAAGTGTTTGTTCTGACCTTTAAAGATCTTTATGGCATGGAACTGGGTTATCTGAGGAGCCATCTCTCCTCATTGGGGTTGACCCACCCCACCAGATTTGACAGAAGAGGCCTCCTTCAGATCCCATCAACCAAGGGATTTCATTTGGTGAGGTCAAGAGGAATTGCTTTTTCTGCTGTAGCTCCTGCTCTGTGGAACTTCCTGCCCTAGAGGTGAGGCCTTGACCCACCCTTGCAGCCTTCTGGAAGGGCCTTAAGACCTAGCTCTGCCAGCTGGTTTGGGGCTCCAATGGGGGTACAATATCTTGGAGGTGGTTAGTGGCTTAATGTCTGTGAAGACTCTCACTTGTCCAGGGTAATTGCATCGCAACAAAAGTTTAAAAAACAGGCATCTGGATTGGA
>JANHZU010007244.1:35035-45832 GCA_032468055.1 Acrochordus granulatus
AGGAAAATGAAAAGCAAGGGAGAAAGGGAAAGATATACCTAACTGAATGCAGGTTTCCAAAGGATTGCAAAGAGAGATAAGACAGCCTTCCTAAATGAACAATGCAAAGATATAGAGGAGAACAATAGACTGGGAAAGACTAGAAATCTCTTCAAGAAAATTCGAGATATCAAGGGAATTTTTATAGAAAAATGGGGCATGATATGGGACAAAAATGGTAGGTACCTTACAGAAGCAAAAGAGATTAAGAAGAGGTGGAAAGAATACACAGAATATCTACACAAGAAAGATCTAAATGTCCATGATAACCACACTAGTGTGGTCACAGACTTAGAGACAGACATCCTGGAATGAGATGTTAAGTGGGCCTTAGAAAGCACAACTAACAACAAAACTAGCAGAGTTGACAAAATTTCAGCTGAACTGTTTAAAATCCTAAAAAATGAAACTGTTAAAGTGCTGGACTCAATACAGAAAACTCAACAGTGGCCACAGGATTGGAAAAGGGCAATATTAAAGAATGTTTAAAGTACCATACAGTTGCAGTCATTTCACATGCTAGCAAGGTTATGCTCAAAATACTGCAAGCTAGGCTCTAACAATATGTAAGCCGAGAACTACCAGAAGTACAAGCTGTGTTATGAAGAGGCAGAGGAACTAGAGCTCAAATTGCTAGCATTCACTGGATCATGGAGAAAGCAAGGGGGTTCCAGAAAAACATCTACTTCTGCTTCTTTGACTACACTAAACCCTTTGATTGTGCTGATCACAACCAACTGTGGCAAATTCTTAAAGAGTTAGGAGTACCAGATGGCCTTACCTGTCTCCTGGAAACCTGTATGCTTGTCAAGAAGCAACATTAAGAACTGAATCTGGAACAACCGATTGGTTAAAAGTGGGAAAGCAGTACAACAAAGCTGTATATTGTCACCCTGCTTATTTAACTTACATGCAGAATATATCATGCAAAATGACGGGCTGGATGAATCACAAACTGGAATTAAGATTGCCAAGAAAAATATCAGTAATGTCAGATATGGAGATGATACCACTCTAATGGCAGAAAGTGAAGAGGAACTAAAGAACCCCTTGATGATGATAAAGAGCAGAGTGCAAAAGTTGGCTTGAAATACAACATTAAAAAAACTAAGATCTAGGCATCTGATCCTATCACTTCCTGGGAAACAGAAAGGGAAACAGTGACAGATTTTATTTTCTTGGACTCCAAAATCACTTCAGACTGTGACTGCAGTCATGAAACTAAAAGATGCTTGCTCCTTGAGAGGAAAGCCATGACAAACCTAGACAGCATATTAAAAAACAGAGACATCACCTTGCTACAAAGGTCCATATAGTCAAGACTATGGTTCTCCCAGTAATGATGTATGGTTGTGAGAGTTGGACTATAAGGAAGGCTGAGTGCTGAAGAATTTATGCCTTCAAATTGTGGTTCTGGAAAACACTCTTGAGAATTCCTTGGACTGCAAGGAGATAAAACCAGACAGTTCTAAAGGAAATCAACCCTGACTGTTCATTGGAAGGACTGATACTGTAGCCAAAGCTCAAATACTTTGGCCATCTAATGTGATGAGATTCACTGGAAAAGATTGAAGGCAAAAGGAGATAGGGACAGCTAAGGATGAGATGGTTGACAATATAGCATTGTTAGCATGGTGGGCACAGATTTGAGCAAACTCTGGAGGCAGTGAAATACAGGGAGACCTGGTGTGCTGTGATCCATGGAGTCACAAAGATTTAGACATGACTAAGCAACTGAACAATAGCACCTTTGTTCAGAAGGAAAAATTATTGCTTTATTTGTGAGATGGGTGGCATATAAAATTAATACATAAATAGCAATAAATAATTTTCATTCCCACCAAAATCTGGTAAACTCTGCTTTACCAGATGTTAATCATTTTTAAATGGAAATAAACAAATGAAAATCAAGAATATCAGAAAGCCTAAAGCTCCAAAATTCCCTTTGTGCTGAAGAATGAGTTGGGGTTCCATATTGTCTCCAAGAGCATTTTCAGAAAATCAAAATGGATATCAGTGCTTTTATTACAATTATGTTACCCTTCTCCAGAGAAAACAAAACAAAAATAAGCCGAGAGGAATAGCCTTACTAATTTGTCTTTTAGTAATTAGTGTCTTGTGACCAGCTACATTCACTCAGACAATCATTTGGTGAGAATATTCAATGTATGTTATTTCAAGTATGCCCATCAACTCATAACATTTAAATGCTGCTGAATCTAACCTTTATTTATAGGAATGAATATAAGCTGAATGAAAGCAAAAAGTGTAATGCATTAGGGAATCATCAGTAAAATGAATATTAGAGATTAAAACAGAAAGGACAGGTTGAACAAAAAAGTTTTATTAGAAAATATTTGGAGGAATTGCTGCTCCTCCAAAATGTTTCTAGTTGTATTTTTACTTGCTTTTGAACTGCATGGCAGGAGCTGGGTTAAGTAATGGGAGCTTACCCCATTATGTGGCATCGTTTGGGTCTTGAACTTGGGCTGCCAAGATTTCGGCTGACAAGCTCATCATCTTAACTGCTCAGCCACTGCTTCCTTTTTACCTTTAATGCTGTACTTAGTATGTCTATCTCATAGTATAGTTATATCAGCCCAAATTAGGAATGAGGTATTCCATAATTAATCATGCTACTAAAGAAGTGCATCTCCAGAAATTCTTAAATTGAATAAGATGATCTTTTCCAAAATAGATTTAGAACTGGATTTATCCTAGAATCAGTCTTGGTATTCCTGCTGCATTAAGTATGTAAGAAATGGATATAGGGAGCACAGTCCTATTGTAACATCTGGATATCTTTTTGTTGAATCTCTTAGAGAAGCTGGAGGTTAGAATGACACTCTGCAGTGATTCTGTTATTTCTCAGAATATAGTCAGAAATAGTATTTGGAGGATTTTGCTTGATATATTGGGACCTGTATGGGAGTCCTAGAAGATACAAGGTTATTTAATATCTTTTAGGTCTTCAGTACTTAACACTCAATTATAACAAAAATGTTTCTGGGTGTGTAAACATAACACTATTTGCAATTTCTTAAAGCATCTCTGAGACCATGTAGCAGCTATGAAAGATTACTTTTTAATGGATAGCCCTTAAATATGGTTTACCAAATATTTCTGATCTAGAAAACAGCAGCATGAATGGTGAATGGCATCTGCATAGCATACTGTGTCACAAGTAGGTTGAAACAACTTTTCTGGCTGCTAATTGCATCTGAACCCAATGTAAAACTGCATTCTGTCATGTGCAAAACTTATATTACTTTGAGGATCAGTGACTAATATACAATCCATCTAGCATTTTGGGGTCATCAAAGGACTACAGATAGATATGACATTAATGATCAATTTATTTTTCTCAATGACAGGCCTATTCCATTGAATAAAATGGAATTGCTACTGGAGTTTTTCCTTTTTTAGAATTAGCCCTATTAATATTCCAAGTAAGATAACTACTTCCCATTTCTAAAACTAGTAGTAGTGTCTAAATCCAGAGCTATGGTTACCATCCAGATAGCCTGTTCATATTGGGTTGTTTGTTTTCTGGTAATCCTAGTTTTGGTTGTCAATCTCAGTTCCCTTGGCATTTGTGTCCGACTCTTTGTGACCCTATGGACCATAGCATGCCAGGCCTCCTTGTCTTATACTGCCTTCCAGAGTCCTCCCAAATCCATGTCCATTGCATCTACAATGCTATCTAACCATCTCATCCTCTGCTGTCCCATTCTTTTTTGCCTTCAATCTTTCTCAGCATCATGGTCTTGTCCAATGAGTGGCCAAAGTATTTGAGCTTCAGCTTCAGTATCTGTCCTTCCAATGAACAACCAGGATTGAGTTCCTTTAGGATTGAGCAATTTGACCTCCTTGCAGTCCAAGGGATTCTCAAGACTCTTCTTCAGCATCACAGTTCGAAGGCAACAGTTCTTCAGTGCTCAGCCTTCCTTTTGGTCCAACTCTCACAGTCATACATTACTTCTGGAACAACCATAGTTTTGACTATATGGACCTTTGTCAGCAAAGTGATGTCTCTGCTTGTTAATATGCTGTCTAGGTTTGCCATAGCTTTCTTCCCAAGAAGCAAGTGTCTTTTAATTTCATGGCTGCAATCACCATCGACAGTGATCTTGGAGCCAAGAAAGTAAAATCTGTCATTGTTTCCATTTCTTCCCTCCTACTTGCCAGGAAATGATGGGACCAGATCCTGTGATCTTATTTTTTTTAATGTTGAGTTTCAAGCCAGCTTTTGCACTCTCCTTTTTATCCTTATCAAGAAGCTCTTTCGTTCCTCTTCACTTTCTGCCATTAGTGTGGTGCTGTCTGTATATCTGAGGTTGTTGATATTTCTCCCAGCAGTCTTAATTCCAGTTTATGATTCACCCAGCTTACCATTTTTCATGATGTACTCTGCATATAAGTTAATTAAACAGGGTGACAATATACCGTGGAACCTCGCAAGATGAGCACCTCACAAGACGAGATTTTTGCAAGATGAGCAAAATTTTTTAATGAAATGTATTCCACTAGATGAGCAGCAACTCGCAAGATGAGCAAGCTTCATGTGATAACTTCCATGTCATCAGTCAGCGCACTCTATATTTCCCATTCAGGCAGCAACTGCACTAGAGTTCTGTTCTGTACTGTGAGATGTTGCTGAGGGAAAAGGGAAAAGGCCCTTTTGCCTCGAGTGGCAGCAGATCCTCCGAGCCAGCAGGGGGTGCTGGAAGCAGCCAGCCTAGCAGCAGCTGAGGCCTAGCAGCAGCCAAGGCCAGAATCTGCTTGAAGCTAGTTTGCTCTATTTCTGCTTTATATCATGTGTTAATCATGGTTACTTGTTTCAGAAGTTAGATCATTTCTTCATGAAATTCCATTGAAAATGTTTTTTTTTTGTGAATATTTTTGGGGGCATGGAATGGGTCGTCCAACTTTCCATTGTTTCCTATGGGAAACCTCATTTCACTTTAAGAGCATTTCGCACTAAGTGTTCTTCCAGAATGGATCAGTCTCATCTCCACTGTATAGGCTTGTTGTATATCTTTCCTAATTTTAAACTAATCTAATGTTCCATGTCAAGTTCCAACTGTTGCTTCTTGACCAGCATACAGATTTCTCAGAAGACAGGTGGAGTGGTATGGTACTCCATCTCTTTAAGAATTTGCCACAGTTAGTCGGTATCTGCATAATCAAAGGCTTTAGCATAGTCAGTGAAGCAGAAGTAGATGTTTTTCTGGAACTCCCTTGCTTTCTCCATGATCCAGCAAATGTTGGCAATCTGAGCTCTAGTTCCTCTGCCTCTTTGAAATCTACCTTGTATTTCTGATCGTTATTGGTTCACATACTACTAAAGTGTAGCTTGTAGTATTTTGAGCATAACCTTGCTAGCATGTGAAATAAACACAATTATACAATAGTTTGAACATTCTTTGGCATTATCCTTCTTTGGGATTGGAATGTAAACTGAGCTTTTCCAATCCTGTGGCCGTTAAGTTTTCCAAATTTGCTGGTATATTGTGTACAGCATTTTAATAGCATCATCTTTTAAGGATTTTAAATAATGTTTCCTAAGGGGTGACCCCATACGGTCTAGGTATTTTCCCGATTGTAGTTTTTGCAGAAGATTCTGTACATGTTTTTCTAGAATCACCAAAGGTATGGGCCTAGGAGGCGGTAAGGGGCCTAAAGTAGAGGACAGCCCAGATGGAGGGATAGAGATAGTTATAGAGGAAATATCTGCTGTTAATGTGGATGAAGTGGGATTGTTAGAATTAGGTAATGGTGGTTGTTTCTCAGACTGAACTAAAATACATTCAGGTCTTCTGATAGTTGATGGCTTTCTTCAACAGCAGATGATGGACTCTTGTAGCTAGTGATGTTTTGTAGGCTTCTCCACACAGTAACAGGATCATTTTCTGTGAGTTGATTTTTCACCTTTTCAGAGTAGTTCCTTTTTGCTATTTTGATCTCTTTGGTCAGTGTATTTCTGGCCTGGTTACATAATCCTGTCTCCTATCATGTAGGCTTCTTTGATTGTAGAGGAACCAATGATAAATCCACAGAGATAAGCTGTCTCCTATACTGTAGGCTTCTTTGATTGCAGAGGAACCAATTATAAATCCAAACAGAGATAAGTTCTTAGTAATCTTGTACTCCAAAAAAGAAAAATAAGAATCCCAAATACAAAAAACAAAACAAAACAAAAACCTAAGAATGGGACAGCAGCTGATACTTAAAAAATGTTGGCTGGCCTATGGAGTCCCCCCCAGTAAGCAATCACCTGAATTGGAAGGCCCCTGTCCACCCTAAGCAGGCAATCATTTGCTGTCTGAAAACCCTTGGGGAAATTCCCATGAGCCCCTATTTATCTAAGCAGTTTTATTGGCTCAGGCTCTGCCAAGCTGATGTGCCAAGTGTTTTTCAGTTCAGCTTAACACTGAACCATCTGCAGCACCAGGCCTGTCAGGGAAGAAAAAAGTTATATTCATTTGTCATCCTTGACATAATAATAGTATAATATATGGGCAGTAAAGAGGGATTACTACATTTTTCTTCATAGCACAAAGAATTTAGCAGTTACCTAATCCTTTTTCAAATGAAATTTATTTGAGGATCTATGAGTGAAAGCACTATTCATTTTCAGGATCTTTACAGCTACTATTAAATAATTGTTAAAATGATTACTGCTGTTATCAAATTTCACATTTCTTTTTAAAAGATCCTTAATTAACATGTAGTTTTTTCTTTCAATTTGAAAATTTCTGTTCATTTCAAACACTTCAATAAAACATATGGAAATGAGCTGTTTGTATTTAACAAACATTTTTGTTACTCATCCTACTCAAAATATTGAGTGTGCGAAAATCTTATGAAAAAAAGCTTTGTTCTCATTCAATAAAAGAAACACATAGGGAAATCTCTTCCTACTTTGTCATCTATGTCACAACTTAAATCCCAGCTGTTGCCTTTGACTGTGCAAGACAGCAAGACAGCACATTTTGTAGATTAAACCAATAAACTTTCAAACATAAAAGAAGCAAATTTCATAATTGTGGATTTCAATTAAAGGAAGAGGATCAAAGCAAACATTCTGCTTGAAATTGCACAGCTGCTGTCTACACCAAACTAGAACGAACATTTATGGCTGAAAAAGAAAGAGAAAGACAGAACTGAAAAACCTGCAGTGAGTTGAATTGGGGATGCACCTCACGTTCCAATCAGTAATACAGAAATAATGGGTAATAAATCCCCTACCTCTCCTGTTCCCAACATCTGTGAAAGACGATTTTTAACAGCCTCAATGTTAACACTGTGTAACAGTCAAATATTTGGAGACAAACAGGAACTATGTTTAAAAACAAAGGCTCAACCATGGTTAGCAGGGGAACCCAACCCCTTCTTTTAGCTGGAAAATTTTCAATCAAGCAGATGAGCTTGTTTAGTTTGCAGGGGCTTCCCGCTCACCCACCATTCACACATGCATGTACATGCTCTGTTTTTCAAACCTAAGTGGCATTTTGAAGATTTCACACTGTTGGCTACGTCTGTGGGCTATGCATGTAGGCCTCATCCAAATGTGTTGAATTATAATTGATGGCTGAGGCAGTTCTGCTCTGCTAGTGAACCAATAATGTCAAGGCAGTAGCTGCAAGATTAATTATAGGAGAGACTAGGCTGCAGTTTCCAGGGACTGAGACATTAATAGAGACTGAGCATTAGTTTCAGTGGTTCAAGAGGGAGCAAAACAGACGAAACCGACGCCTCAGACAATGTTACACATGTGTAAGCTTGACACTTATGGCTGAACAACATTGAAAACTTAGGACAGTGTTGCTTCACTTGGAAAGAACAACAAAAGGAAAATAACAGAAATAAAGATGGCAAGGCAGCCCATCTGTTCAGAATGGCAGCAGGCTAAATGAAGAGATGGAAAACAGCTCACTTGTTCTGTATATGGAATGAAGGGAAAGGAGAGACTGATTTTCCTGAATTTATTGATATAACTACAAATCTGGTTAGTATTCTTGGTCTGTGAATTACTTTAGCTTTGTAGACAATGGGATCTGCAAAGTAATGCTAAACATGAGGCTGAAAATCAGATTAGGATCTGAAAGATTTGAGGAGTTTTGTTACACGATTACTTGGCTTCTGCTGCAGTGGAAATTTATATTCCACAAAGATTTTAGCTGTTGAAAACTGAAGCTATGCAGTGGTTGGAATTGCAGCCATAGCAACAGCCGCTTACAGTTTAGCTTCACACTATGAAATATAGGCACCACAATTCCCATTTTGACATCAAACTGAAAATCAGATGTAGTGATATAATACCATGTTGAATGCTGTTGGTAGTTGTACATGGATGTTCTGTGCTATGCAGCATAATATTAAACACCGTGAATTTGAATTTTTGTTTAGCCATTTCATACTGGCAATATTTCAAGTTGCAGTAAAATGAAGAGTAAATTATTTTTCACAGTTTTTATACCTTTCAACATGGTGTGTTTGAGGCAATCCCAGTTATGTTCTGTGTATCTGAATGCTCAGTGTCTGATTTTACTTTAGATGTTTTTGAAGGCAGGTCTGTAAAGCATTTCCCCCCATCAGAACAGGGTAGCTTGAGGACAAATCTCCCCAAGTTTTCCATAATGGATCTGCTCTATGATTAAGTGGAATTGGCTTCTATCTACACTTACATGATAAACTTTGATAAAGTTTTCTATGTGTATGTTCCTATGTATTGCACAACATTACTCAGGTAAAGAACTAATCCATCCCAGGTCACACAAGCAGAAGCAATGTTGGTATCATTCACAAGAAGACTCTTCAGTTCCATGATGCACCTTTCAGGGTGCTGAAAGATGCAACAACAACTGTCTACTAGGAACTCATACATTTTTATCATGTTGGCGACTGAATTCCCTGTACCCGTATACTTCCTTCCACTACTATCTTCTGACATACACTCTCTCACTTGTCCTTTACAACAGATTGGATTCAATGTTTCCTGTTCTGTTTCAGCATCTCAATCCATTTCAGCATGTTTGTTGGTCAATTTTTCCTGATCCATTCATGGTCCTATTTGTATATATTCAGACATTCTACTTTGCTCAACAGGATTAGGTCAGGTTGTATTGTAGCTTCCCTTCAGGTATTTTGCTGCCTGAGGCCAAACAAAACTATCATCTTGTGCATCAATCAAGGTACGTAGTTTTCAAGACCAGCCAAACTATTCTGTCACCAGACACAAAATAACCTGCAAATAAAAATACAAAAACAGAAAATCCAATTAAGCACAATTTGAAGTCTTTTGTTAACATCCAAAATCCGTTACCTGAGGCAATCTCCTGATTCTTCTTAAAGAGAACCAGCCCTATCTATAGTCTGCATGCTCTGACAATACAAATAGTCCTCAACTTACAATCATAATTGGAATCAAAATTTATGTTGCAAAACAAGCAGTTGTTAAGTGAGTTATGTCCGATTTTAAAAAGTTCTTGTCATTGCTGTTAAGTGAATCACTGCAGTTAAGTGATGCAGTCCTTAAACAAATTCAGTTTCACTCATTTACTTTGCTTGTCAGAAATGGAAGATTGCAAATGATGATCACATGACCCCAGGATGCTGTATTCATAAATACATGTCTGTTGCCAAGCATCTGAATTTTCAGCATGCAACTATGGGGATGCTGCAATGATTGTACAAGCAAGAATTTAATGGTTTGTAAAGGTAGAATTTATGGCAGAATCCATGGCTCTACCCAGTGAGTAAGAAGTGGAGCTCCAAGGTGCAAAAGGCCTAGTTCTTTCATATAACCATTCTCTCACTGTCAAAAACCCCACTGTCCATGGTACATCCATTTCCGTATTCTCAAATCAGTGATTTTGTTTTGGAAACTTTTTTTTTTTGGATTTCAAGTTAATAAGAGCTAGTTTTAATCTTGCAGAGAAATACTTTGTTATGAATATCGAGATTCATTTTTTAAAAATCATTTCATTTTTAACCTGGTTTTTCTTATATGGGTAACAAAAAATCTATTATTATGTTTACTAAATACTTCCCTGATTCTCCAGTGTACATTCTTTCAGCACTTTGTTACATTTTTGTTGTTTGCTCATTTCTCTATTAAATTTGAATATTCACAGAAATAGTTTTGTATTTGTCAATTCTACAAAACTTTACTTTAGGTCTTATGCTTCTATTATGAAAAATATCAGATTTTTTTAACATCTTAAAATCCTTTCTCTGAATGAAGACATAAAAATTTAAAATAAGTAATGCATAAATAATAGCAAAGCAAAAATATATGCATTTTCATTACAGTAATTTGAATATATTCCTCCTTTGCTCCACAAAATATTTTTTCACTTGCTGCTTTTCTGTTGCTTTTATTAAATATTCTACAATATTTAAAGTGCTTCATGATTTGGGACCTTAAATATTAAAAAGTGGTGTCCTTCTTATATGAATATGAGTAATTCTTACTAAGCCATAAGGGTATATGCAAATAGTCTAATTGAATGCTTTTCTACCCCAAGTTGTTCCAATGTAACATGGGGTGGAGTAGGCAGTGCAACAGGCTACTCACACCAGCAGAGGGATGTTTGCATCCCTACTCACACACATACAGGGATACATAATGGAACATTTTTAACCCCAATACATAAATACTGGCTGAGATAAAAATGTTCCTCAATCACAAAAATCAACAAAATTTATTATATTTTCTTGAACTTTCTATCTTAATAGTATCTATGTGTGGAC
>JANHZU010007245.1:0-22647 GCA_032468055.1 Acrochordus granulatus
GGGTGATTGGCCCAAGGCACCCAGCCAACTTTCCTGCCTAAGGCGGGACTAGGACTCACCGTCGCCGGGTGATTGGCCCAAGGCACCCAGCCAACTTTCCTGCCTAAGGCGGGACTAGGACTCACCGTCGCCGGGTGATTGGCTTCCAGTCAATCAGTTCTGGAAGCCAGATTGGCTTCCAGCCAATCAGTTTTCATGCCTAAGGCAGGACTAGAAATCTTAGTTTCCTGCTTTCTTGCCTGGTGCCTTAACCAGTATACCAAACTACCTCTTATTGAAAGTAATGTAGCAATGCTCGAAGAGTCCACTGTTTCTCAGTCTAAGCAACTTCAAAATCACTTGGATCTCCCCTCCCATTGGCTGCTGAATGCTGGGAGTTGAAGTCCACATAAATCACTGGGGAATGCTGGGAGTTGAAGTCCACATATTCCCAAATTGGGAAACAATCTCGCCCAATCAAAGCTTCTTTGAGATATCACTGCAGCTTTAATTTCAAGAGAACACGAACTTCTAATGATGCCACGATAAGGACAGCAAGCGCAGTATTAGATTTTCATCAATGGGTAGAAAACACACACACACCATCTCCACCATTTACACATAAACAAAGCAACGTAGCACTGAAATGCTAGTTGCACTGCTGACATTGATTTTTCTGAAAGCAATAAACAGAGATATCGGAGATTGTTAGAACCGCCGGATAATGAGGAAAAATTGTTCTCTGTCGTTCAGATCAGCTTTCCCCATCCTGGTGCGCCCCAGAGAAGTCTTCAGGTTCCAGAGCTTCCAGCCAGGATGGATCTTACTCCTGAAATCCTAATTCCCACACAGCTGAGGGGCATTTGGTTAGGAGAAGCTGGCTTATTGCTTTATGTAGTCCAACATTCAAGGGCAATTCCCTGCAGCGGGGTATCAAATACTTCCAGAGGATAGCTGTTTCCAGGAGTCTGAAGCTCCGCTCTTTTTAAAAGCACAATGAGATACAGCTACTCCTTGATTTACGTCCCATCACTTAATTTTATGACTGACCTAAAAAGGAGACCAAAGACCCAGATCTGAAGTTCCAACGGTTGGCTTCCCCGCCTGCGGACACACGACTGCACTTTAGGCGCTCAGCAACACAGCCACATTTGCAGCCGTTCGCAGCATCCCGTGGTCATGTGTCACAGCAAACAATAGGTTTGTAAAACCAGGTTGGCCACAACCTGTTTTACAGCCGTTACGACTTGCATCTGTAAGGGCAGGCTCCATTATGGTCATAACTCGAGGACTGCCTGTACGCAAAAGGGGAGGATTTTCCACTGTGGGGGCGCAACTACTGTCTTGACTTTCTTGACCGTCAGACGCTCCTTCATTCATGTTGTTTTGGGTGACATGTGCAAACAGCAACGTTGTTCTCCCTCTACCCCCTAAAAACGGGGAGAAGGTGATTTAGTAGTTCCACAAACTAATCGCGTTTTGCAAATCAGTTCTTGAATGAAAAGAAGCTGATGGGCTTAGAAGTTGACTGCGCTACATGTTCTTATAGCTCCAGGCCTGTATATCTTCCCGCACACCTCCTTTTCCCACGGGATCCAAGGTTAAAGGCTTGCTGGTGGTCTTATCCCCAAAGGAATTCCATCTGTGGCTGCCCTACAGACAACTCTACAGGGCAGAATCCACTTTTTGTAGTCCACCTTTTGCGAAGAGCACCTTTCACAAACCTGGAATACTGCCTCCCCAGAATAAATCCCAGGACTGTTAAAACATGGGTCTTGGTGTATGAAGGGTGACATTAAGATTTGGCTTGCCCACGGTGGATTGTTTTGGAGTTTAAATGGTTGGAATTCCATGTTTTTGATTTTTCCTCGATAATGTTATATTTCTGAGAGTTGCAGGAATAGAGCAACATGCATATTGTACATACAAACACACACGCAAACATCTAGTGAGTGATTTGGAGTAACTTCCTCCTTGACCTAAAAATTAATAATATTTCATGACAAACGAAGGAAACAATTTCCATTAAATTTTCCATCTGCTAAAAATAGGGGCTGAATTTCCAACTCTATTTGTTATGTGAAGTGAACCCAACCGAAAACCATTTGGTTGCTTTATATTTAAGCCTTCAATAATGTGATTTTGCTTTTGCTGATTAATAAAGATGAATATCCCGATCTGTCTGAAGTCCTGAATTTTCGCTTGAAACTAACAGAATTGGGCAATACCTAAATATAGGGACGTTGCCTAATTCTATTAGTTTCAAGTGAAAATTCAGGGCTTCAGACAGATCGGGATATTCTTCTTTATTAATCAACAACTGCAAAATCATATTATTTTGTAAAAATGCATAGTTTTAACGAAAGAAAGCCAACTCCTGAAGGAAACAGTAGAAAGAAATTCACAGGGATAACATATAAAAATATGTTTAGTTTTGCAAAGAAAGTCACCTATTCAGAAATATATCCTACAAATTGTATATTTGTATGTTAAACCAATAAGAATTAGAGCTCATTGTTTTAATTGAGTTTTAACTCCATGTATGCTATTTAAGGCAACAAAAATACTGTCCAGACTTAAGCATATTAACTTTAATTAATTAATTTTAGGAAAGCAGTGGAGTTTTCCTATTTGTGGTAAGAGATGTACCATATCACTGTATTTACAGTGATAAATATAATTTATCTCTGTAAATTCAACCCCCAAAGTTTTAGGGAATAGAACAGTATTTCTCAACTCTAGCCATTTTAATGTGGATTTCAACTCCCAGAATTCCCCAGCCAACAGAGAGAAATTCTGGAATAAAGTATAAAACAGGAATCTCAGTAACAGGGGATTCCCCACATCAGTAAACCAAGTTAATGCTAAAAGAACTTGCACTTGGCTGAACTATGTGCCTACTTTTAATATTTTCATTCTAAAAATAAATCCATTTCTAAACAAACTCAGTGCCAGCCTCAATTCTGGAAATATGAAAAGTATAAAAACAGTTAAGGAAAGGTTGATTCTATGGCTTTTTCTTTTTAAAAACATAGTTCTACTATTTCTCTTAGGACCTTAAATATATCAGTGTTTTTCTTGGTAACAGTTTATTGTTTAGACATTTTCACGAAGACTCAAAAAAAACCATGATATGCAATGGATATCATTCAAACCTATTTTCCAAGCATAGCTGAATATGTGTATAAAATAGTAAATTTTATAATTATATTTTTATAATTATAATATTTATAAATATGCTGAAGTATCAAGAAAAAATTACTGGAAAGTGGGAAAAGGAATCGAAAGCCACAATTATTGAAATGAGAAAGAGCTTTTTATTAAACAATAAATAAATATATTCTCCAAGTTAGTAATCCCTTCCAATCAAACTATTAGTCACGGTTTATTGGTGCTGGAGTCATGCTTTTCCTACCTAAGCTGCCTACTTACAAACTTGATTTTCAAAAAAATTATGACAAGACATAAGCAGCTGCCATATGTACTGGTTGGATTGCCCAACTAGATCAATCAACTAGACCAGATATTTAATTTTCATTACCCATTCTCTTCCCAAATCCAGAACACAAGATCTATTCACCACATACTTTGCTCCTGAACAAAACAATTTGATATAAGGCACATCAGAATTAAAGGATGGTTTGCATACTGGCTTAGAAAACTGCCCAAGACTGGTCTAAAGCTAAGGAAAATAAATCAGCAGATTGGTTGCTGGCGAGAAGGAACCCTAAACTTTTCTCATTTAACATGGGTGTTTGTGTGTCTGGAAATAAACAGGCAATCCTATTGACTACAAAGCTTGGAAAAATACAGCCTACGAGGGTTTGTAATGGCATTTTCACTCATAATTAACAGTTTTTCCTACGAAAGGCATAGGGTGTCTTTTGAGTACAATTGACACAGCTGAAGACTTATAAGATGAAGACTTTCCCCCCACAACTCAGTCCAGTACCCGAAACAAACACAAAAAGGCAAGTTAATATATCCGTCTGTATGAATGTTTTCTTATGATGGTTAATGGAAAATAGAGACTGCAGAATTATTTTAGTTTATGATCTTCATACAGATGCTGATAATAAAAATGATAATTATAATTTAACTGCTGTCTTTTAGAGTTCACTGTGCGCCTCGGGTTTTTGACAAAGACCTATCAAGAAAGGACAAAATTAGATATCAGTAGAAGATCAAACAGTTAGATTATCTCACAACTACATGTTTATATTTATTCAGGTTTTCGATACAGGAAATTATTCAACATTGTTCAAAAAACGTGTCACTTCTTGATTCACATTACAAACAAGAGAGTTATTCGATAAGTTTTTAATGTCACAGTAGGTTTTTTCCCCATTTTTTTCAATTTAAGGCTGGTCTAGTATATTGACTGATCTGGCACAGAATTTTAAATCAGATTTTTAAATATAAACACATAATTATAGGTATGTTAAGATTAAAAAAAACTTCAAACAATACATGAAAGTCTTTGTTTTCGGCAAACTGCTGGTGTTAAGACAACCAGTAAATATATGATGATGGAATTTCTATTGAACGTAGTTGTTCTTTTTTCCTTTCTAAATTGCACAAAATTGTCTATGTTTACACACAGCACGCATCTTTTCCTGTCAGTATTTTGCTTTGTAGCAGCTATCAAAAAGCCATTCCAATTTAATAAACAAAGAACTCTTTAGTGTAAAAATACTAAGCATTCTTTGCAGCTGATTCCTGGCCATTTTATCTAAAAAAAATCACAGCCCCAGTCTTTCATCAAATTACTGAGAAATAAATCCCCTTTTTGTGCTTCTTATTTCTGAATCAAAAGAGTTAATGCTGGTATCTAATCTCTGACAACATAAACGGGCTGAGCTTTAACTGATTTTTTATTTAGCGACGGGAATATTTTTCAGGCATCCCAGTGAAGCAGAGTAAACAGGTTTTCTCAGCTAAGTTATATTTGGGTTTTTCTTCCGAGTTTCTTTTTAAAACAGAGATATGAATAATAAGCTAAACAGTTATCGGACGACATCAGAGAAAAAGAAAAGAAATGGGCGACCGGGGTGAGATTGTCCTCAAATGACTGTCACGTTTATTCCTAGGAAGCTTGAATGTACGCAACCCATCATACAGGAAGATTAATGAAACCCTGTATTTACTAGAAATTTCTGGGTGGGAGGGAGAAGAAAAGATAATTATGAAACTGTAAAGGCTCATTAAAAATAGATCAGTGAAGAGTACATCTTTATCTTCAAATCCCAGAGAATGTTAATAGAATACAGTGAAAATGTTAGCATCGTTTGTATGTTGTATTATAGAGGACCTGTTGTCCTGTCCTGAGCTAAGGAGAATCTTAGCAATTTATCTCAAAAACACTGATTTTGAAAACTCTACTTTTGGAGAAATGATGTGCCATGCTGAGACAGCAAGTGAGGGGGGAAAATGGAAGCAGAAACATCAAGCTTTTATAGAATAATAGAAGCATTTTTCTACCCTTGTGAGACTTAAGAATGCATGAATGGCTTCTGATCAAGCTTTCTACATACATAAATAAATTCACCTTTGGGATGAGAATGGAAAATTTCAGACAAAGAGAATAATTTTGCAGAGTTATGAGCATATGAAGCCAATTAGAATAATGGAAACCTCTATATTACTTTAATGATAACCTTGGGGGTGGGGGCACCTGGACGTTTTAGCAGTCTATTATATTGTAGAAATAAACCAACTGATACGAAATCAAGACTATTACATTCTTGACCAATGCTTTAATCCTAATTTTTGTAAACAGCATAATTACAAAATAGTAGTAGGGCACTGAAAATGGTCATTTAGATAAATTAATGTCTTATTTATATAACTAAAGTTATATAAATCTCTAACTTTATATAATATATAACTATATGAAGTCCCTGATTCTGTAGCAAACCCAGTTTCCAGCTAATGATTATACCGTCTATTAACTTTGGAAACAATTCCTTTAAGCAAGCAGGAAGAAATATCTTTGTAGGAATTGCAAAAACTGAACAGATAAAGGGTGTTTTGCTTTTTGGATTCCTTCCTTGTAGAAAGAGGAATATAGAGATTTTAAGCGAGATCAGAGAAATCTTTTGACAGATAACTGATCCATGGTTGTCTGTATCAACAAAACAAAACAAAACAAAACACCCCGCAACAATAACCCTATCCATCATCTTTTTAACATAGTTTATGGAAAGGCTCTTGATTTTTTAAATGAAATACTAGATGCAAACATGGGAGAAACACCAGTACATTTTTCTAGCTAAAGGTTGACTCAATTTGTCAGATTAGGATAAGGATAAATTCTTAGAGAATCCATGCTATTCCTTTATATGTTGCTTTGCTTAACATTTTCCCCTCCCTGACAAAAGATGTACATAGATCAATAACTTCTCTGCAAGTCATCTTCTTTGTAGATTATTTCAAATATGTCACAGCCACTAAAGTGTGCCATGTAGAACTTTTCACGTGGACTGTTTATTTTTTGTGTTGTAGAGAAATGCACAGTGACACAATTAGTTACTTGAACGATGCAATCTTTTTTCACAGAAATTTCATATTGGTATGTGATATTGTGTCCCACTTAATGGGTGGGAATAATTTTTAAATAATCTTATAAGCAGAGCTATAACATGATTTGTACAGATGGGAAATGAATTAGGCATATTCAACACAGAGCAGGATTTCCTTATATTTCTGCGCTTTACATTTATGGAGCAATTTCTGGAAAATGTGAATTTTTTTCCGCCAGTTTCGAGCCAGACGTCAGCAATTAAACACAAGTGCTTAGTATGCTAAAGCTGAACATTTTTATATCCTCCTACTGTTATAACAATAGGATTGAAACGAATATCAGCATTTCCCTTTTTACCTTTTCTTTAAAAAGATGCCTAAGTTTCAAGACTGGGGGAGTCTTTTTAAAAGTTTCTACTGAAATTTACTGAAACAACAGAAAGGAAGTATGGTTATTTACTTTTCTTTCTGAGTTTTCACTCTAGCATGCCAGCCGTGTTTATAATCTTACGAGGTTTTACAAGGTCAGACAGAAGTACTGATCTGTTCCATCATTGTTTTTCCTATGTAGGCCCTATTAGAAAACTATTATAAGTCCATCATCCTCATCAACCTTATCCTTAATACTTCTATTTGGTTCTTCAAGAAAAAGTTATAGTTTATAGTTTCAGCTAATGTGACATCTTTTCTTATTCAAATCCTAAACATACTCTCTTTAGACTACATAAACTGGGTTAGAATAAGCAATCCAACTTTGCAGTTCTAAATACTATTAAGGGAAAATTAGTTCCATAGCTTCTGATGAAGGTCCCCAATATCTCATATACTGTTAAATTTCAGGGGGTCACCCTATAAAATCACATAGTTGCAATTGTTTTGAAATTAATGATCTGTGCTTATGATCTACAGACAGACAAATAATAGATAATCTGATCTGACTAAAAAAGCCATTATTTCATAATTAATCAGGGAAGACTACAACCTAGACTCAGTATGATTCCATCATTTATTTATTTTAAATAAATCTTATTCATTTAAAATGAATAAGATTTATTCATTCAGAGTGGCCACCTGAATAAGTGAGCATACACTGCATCCTAAGTATCTAGCAAACTGCACCTTACTTTGTCAAGAGTAAGAGTCAGAAAAGAGGATTCATTGCATTTAACCCAATAAAGACACATTTTAAAGCATATTTTACCCTAAATAATCTTTTTCTCATGACCACTCTACTGAAATCCAAGACATCTGAAAGGATATAGATTGGATATAAACTACAGGCAAGTTTGAAAATGAAATTAACATGCTGAAGGAAATTCACTCATACTATTCCTCTCTTTCTTTCTGCTTAGTTGTTTCCTTTTCTCTTAACCTGGCTTGAAAGACTTTTGATGGAAAAGGGCAACCCATATAAAAGTTTTAAAAGTGACCTGGTGCCACAATTTGTCTCTAAAATAAGCACATCAATTATATTATAGTTGAAATTTAAATAATGTATCTTTCATTTGCAATAAAATATTCTTAACAATTACAAATTTCCAGGACTTGTAATTATTAATTTTTGCCCTGTACTCTTATGAACCTTTCTATTACCCATTTATTCATCCTCTGAACATCTGCTAGAGTTAACATTAGATCTTTTCATCTATCTAGATCAGCAGTTACTCACCTCCCATCATTTTTATAATCTGCTCATTCAGATAGGATGGTCTAGCAACTTCATCCTACATACAGTATATTTCCTGCTAAATCCCAGCTTGTTTTGTGGTCTTATCCAAATAACTATCCATAGCATTGCAGCTTACATTTATTTAGAATTTGGCATGAAAGGCTAGATGTTGTAAAACAGTCTTCTTGGCTTTAGAATCAATGAAATGAAACTGAAGCCAAAAGGAACAGAGCACAAGCTTCCTAAAGGAATGTTATGCCCAAATTCTTTTTCTGGTTATTGTGATAATTGTTGAAGATCACTTGTTAATTTAGTTATAGATTCAGATACGTTATTGGCCAAGCATGGCTGGACACGGAAGGAATTTGCCTCTGGTCAAATAGACTAAGGAACCAACTGTCCGTAGCAAAGCAATGCAAATGCATCTTCAGTCTGAAAATATTATTTTCCAAAGTGCATTTTCTGCATCCCAGCAATACAACCTGGATTGGGTGGGGGTGGAGGAGAACAGGAGGAGAATTGCTGTTGAGAAAGAAGCACGTGTTATATCAGACACAGTACCTGATTTTTCAATGCAGAACTTGTCAGCCAGGAAGTCTGTCTCATGGGTGATAAGTGAGAATATTTCATCTTCATACTTCTCTATGATAGTTTCACACTGTAAGGAGGAAAAACAGTAGAAGAGAACTAAACAAGACCATTAACACAGAGCAGCCAAAGGATAACATGTCAAGAAAGACAATTTGGGCCTTTTTGCGCATGTAGCATCTGTATCAGTTGTTCTATAAGACTATTGTATTTTACGTTTCACATTAACAATATATTGAGATTCCATTATAGGCTCGTTCAGAATCTATCTGTTGAAAGGGAAGCAAATGATGAACGATTCCTCTTAATGCAAGCAGACACAATTAGTTGAAATGCTGTGAGCAATTGATGTGAATACCTTGACACAGATGGATGGATAAAACATTTACAGTACATCTGTTTATGAAGAAAGAGATTTCACTTTTCATCCAATACTAACATTTTTCAAAGTGGAGGAAGCAATCAATGGCCTCATAAAACATAAGCTTGATTTCTTCTGTGATCAACACCGGGCCCTCTCCTTGCAACATTTCTTTAGGTGGTAGAAAATGGAAGCTTTACTGAGTTACTTGGCCCTAAGCATTGGCCACAAGCTCCTGCCCTCAAAATTCTACCGAGCATCCCAGCAACAGAGAAACATTCCATAAAATGCCTTTAAAAAAAAGCAAGAGGCCAAATTCTATCACAAAAGAACCCAGTTCTACCATAAAAGAATCCAGTTCCTAGTTTCAAATCTCCTACTTAGTATGTATTGTTAAACACATACTGCTTCAGCACATTAAATTAGACTCATAATTTAATCATTTCATAATGCAAAAATTGTCTTCAAAAAGTGAAAGCAAAACCAATTCCTTCACATATTTATATACTGTCTTACGTTTATTTAGAATTTGGCAAAATAGGTGGGATACTCCTGAAATGATTTTCTCGGTTTTAGAATCAACTAAATGAAATTGAAGCCAGAATGAATAGAAGGTGAAATTTTTTTTTGCGGGAATCTCTTTGCCCAAATTATTTTTCTGATCATTGTGATAATTGTTGAAGATCAGATGTTAATTTAGTTAAAGGAACCAGCGTTTCTAAGCAGGGAATTTAACTGACATTAAAATACCCTACTGGAACTCCAGATCTATTAGAACCCTGAAATAAATTCTTCTAAAACAAAATTTGCTTTCTTTTCCACAGGTCTAATTTTGGATGAGCAGGCAAATATATTTCCAGCTTGCTTTCTTTCGTCTTACAGGCCCTTGATGAAAACATTATTTTCATGAGCATTTGTTGATGTGCAATGATGCTTGAGGCACAGGTCAACTCAAGAACGACATTCTTGCATCAGCCTACTCTAGGCCTCATTCAATAACATCCAAAGGGAAAAAAAAGGGAGACAAACAATAGCTAACCTCTCCACCACTTCGATAGCTATCAATTTTTGAATTGGCGTTTTTTAATCTGAATGCAAAACCCAGCGTCAAAATTTCAAGCTTTGTTACAAAAGAGAGTAACCCATTTTTGCCTTTAGATTTATATCCCTGAAAATCCTGGCAGGTACAGCAGTAGATTTGTGCTGCTTTTTACTTTTATTTTAAAGGGATTTTAGTTTAAAAGTTTGACAAAACAAAGTGAAAATATACTGGCATCTACTCATCCATTCTTGTTTTGAAGAATATTAAGATCTGTGTTCCATGGCGTTTCATTGCTTTAAGCCGTCCCATATTATTATTTAAGACAAATTAGCTCAGGGTCTGAAAAATACCAGAGTACTATAAAAACTTTAAATTCATAGTCAAATTAATCTACAATATCAAACATGAGGTTCAGAGCAGTTCATTCCCCAAAATCATGAGTTTATTCTGTAGTCTTACCGCATATTTCAAGGGCTTATAAGCGTCAGAATAAAAGAAATATTGTTTATATATTGGATATATTTCCTCATCCTTTCTGGGAGCATATCTCTTGAATATCTTTTTCTTAGTTACAGGATCATCCTGAAGTTGATAATCATTCATCCGATCGCATACATTTTCCAAAATGTCTGTTAAGAATGTCTCTGACTTTGTATAAGGAACCTAAAGAAAAGCGTTTACAGACATACAACATTTTCAGATGCTACGAAGGCAAAATCCTGCAGGCATACATAAACCCAGAATCCTTAACTCAGATTGACAGAACAGAACAATGCCTCTAGATCTCCGTATCTACATAATTATTGTCTTATATCGTATTACATATATAATTAAAAATGTCAGCTAAATCAAGGATGAGTCTGGAAATAATTAAACATTTAAGCTGCTAATAAAATATTCCTTTTAGCCTGAAAATATATGTGCCATTGTAAGCTTGTTTTAAATGCAAGATGTGTTTAATTTTTTTTTTAAATCACAGTGGTACAATTGATGTTCAAAACTCAGCATATAAAGAGAGAAACTTCGGGGGGTTTTTTTTTTGTCTCAGTGGAGTCTTGAGAAATTCCTTGCTAGAATGTACTTGGTTTCTTTAACCAAAGCAAAGTTTCTAAACATCCTTTCCCCTTTCCCAACGCGTGCACACACGCGCGCACACACACACACACAGGGACACAGACACCATCCTTCAGTTGGTCTGACTTGCTGTTCGTCAAGTCACTTGCAGCTGTTTAATGCCTCCCAAGGGTTTCTGCAAAGAAAATAATCACTTACAAAACTGTACTTCTCCCAGATTCTACTATTTCAGGTTTTCTTTTCAAACAGCTGGTCCATGTCTTCGCCCTTTCCTCTTCCTTCAGAATTAAGCAAGAATTCAGGGGAAACATTTAGACGCACACTACCTACGTACTTAACGAGGGTCTCAGCAGTCAATGCTACAAGGGTCAAAGAGCACCCTTTGCTCTTGGAAACAGAGACAAAAAAAAAAACTTCTCTCCCGTCTAGACAGGTCAAGGTGCACGATGTGCCCATCTCTGGTGCTTCTTCCGGAAGAGGGCGTGAATGGAAGCCAAGTGCACAGTAAACAACAGAGCTGCATCTTGGGGCCTTCAGAAGACCCCTTTTCACCCTCTGCTGATCAAAGGAGGAAGTTATCATGACAACCATAGTCAAAGAAACTGAATCGCAAATGAACTCGATTTCTGCAATGTTGATATATCCCATCTCCATTGTCTCTTTTCACACACAGTATGAACCCTTCCGGTCTCAACGATGACATTACAGAAGGACTTTCATATGGTCCCTTACTTCATCACCATCTGGCTACAAATGAGAGAAATAAAGGCAGGATAATTAAAATTAAAGCTTAGAGTTCCTTCTCCCTAACCCCATTTCCTGGGTGTCTTGACGTAGGCCTTTTTACAATAGAATTTTCTCCTTTTACTTTGTCCTAACTTCTAGTTAGAAACCTAAGACTTATAGAAATAGAGAAATATGAAAAGCTCCAACATTAAAAAGAAAAAAATGAGTAGGCAATATCCCTTCCTTGTTTCTTTCCTTCCCTCCTTCTCCTTTTTTGGCAGATATTCAAAACAGATTTCAAGTGCCATTTTGAAGGCTAAATCACAAATAAAGCAAACTTTTCTAAAAGTGAATGCATGCATACACACAGACGTGTGTGCCCCCCCACGTTTCAAAACTATATTGCCCTCCTATAGTATAGGGATCCCATAGCACGATTCCAAAAATTAAGTGAAATGTACAGTCTAATACAACGTTTTTCCACTTTTATGATCATGTGTTGTGAAACTAAGCACTCTGACATTATTTGGACAAAAGTCCTGCTGATTTCAGTTTTCTTATGTGCAAAACCATTTGCTCTAAAATGAGACAAAAGCAAAGATAAGCCTTGCCTTTTTAACTCATGACATCTTCACATTTTAAACAGATGCACTTCTTTATTTTACAAACTTAAAACTTTGTCTTGAACTTGTTATGGAGATGAATGATTTGATTTAAAAGATGCATGATAAAAATGAAAGTTCTGGAAGTTAGATCCAAACTATATCTGCACGTGGCTGTCCTTTATATATGTTGATTTGGCTGCAAATAAATGAGGTTAATAATATTTAGGCCCATTTTTTACAATGCTTAAACATATTCTGGTGGATAGAGCACACGGGACTTACTTCTAAGTAGACCTGCTAGGATTGTACTGTGCACCAACCAGGGGAAATTAAAATAGAAGGATAAAGCTATGAAACACAGTAGCTTGATATTTCAAACTGTGCTGTTTTTCAGAGAACAAATTTTCTAAAAAAAAATATTTGCAGCATTTTCTGAAAAAGCAAACTGAGTATTGGGCTAAGATTTGGAGGAGGAGGAGATCTTGGATGTGTATATCCAGTCCGATGAAAGTATCAACTGTAAGGAAAAAGTGCATAAACATTTGAGAGTTGTTTTAACTTGAAGCATACAGTTGGAAATATATTAAAGTGATTAGAATATATGAAAGGCTGCACATCAATCCGAGCCTAAGAATCTTTGTATTCCTTGGATGTATGCATGTTTCAATACATGCTGGGTTATGCCAGATACACTAGCATGTGTTTCTAAATATGCAGCAACTTCAAGAAACAGTGAATGATCTAGTCTGTCTGTCATGTATACAGAAAGGTCCTATGTACGAAAGAATATTTGGTGGTGATGATCCAATACAGATATAAAGTCATGGACAGAATAATTTACATAGGCATGTGGAAAAAAGGAATATACATTCTACATTCTCCAATATATTCCTAAGAATATAAATAAGGAACTTGTTTACTTCCATGGCCATTTTTAATACCCGGATTTTACATTTAACCAAGTAGCTGTAACAGATAGAGCCCCAATATTTTTTCTCTTCCCCATACCCAACTATTTAAAATGACCAGATCTAAACTTAACGCAAGGCATCCAAATGATTTTCCTGACCTACAAACTCTTAAGGAGAGTAAACTCTCTGTTTGCACAGTTTTGCATACGATGAGGTTGTTGTCGTTCAGTCGCGCAGTCTGATACGATGAGATACCATAGGCCAAATTATACCATCAAATTCTGGTTCATTAACAGACGATCACTTACAAACAAATTTAAGATGGGCAATAGCAAGCCTGCCTTTGTTGTTTTTCTTGATTCTTGGGTCAAGGGAATTTCCCTAGAAAACAACTAGAATTGTATATTTCCTTTCGCGTAGAGTTTTGAGAAAGATATGTCAAAATAACCATCCGTGCAAACCACCCCTCCCAAAGTTAAATGTACTTTAAAATTGCTTTAATAATAAAACAGGGGGGTATCTGGACAAGTGGCAGAAACTAAAAGCAATTCTATGAAAGCCCTAAAGATTCTGAATGGTCCTTGTCAATAGAACAGCTCCTATTGTAGTCATCCCGGAGATGTGGGGCCTCCGCCCTGAAAAAGCTGCCTCAGAGATAGTAACCTCATTAAAATATGAATAACAAGTCAGCCATCATTCAAAAGAAAGAAAGGCATCTTATTCTGCATCAAATTTCGCCATCATTTCAAACAACAACTACAGAGCAACATGGAATAACCCGCTTCAAAAAACCCCACTTTATTTCCAAACTGGATATTTGACACATGTGGAAATGTTAGCCGTGGAGTCGATTAGCCTAAACATTTTCAAAGAAATAACTTGTGTTGCCAATTTTGCAGAGCTTGCCCATCGCATTTTTAAAAAAGGGGTTAAGAAATAAAGGAAGAACCCCAAGCCAACAGTAAGTTAGTCTTTCCGAGAATTCAAAATTTAAAAGAAGAGGGGAAAAAGTTAACATCAACACGCCTTGTGATAAGAAGAAGGGAGAGACAAAACAATTCTAAGATATTTTAGCCAATTTTTAAGCCCCAGGAAGGAGAATTTATTACAAGCAACAATGACACCTTCATAACAGTCAGCTCATGATTCAGTTCATTACTGTGTCTCTGCTAATCTCATTGTAAATTTCTGCCCTGATAGAGAATGGAACTTGCCAAGAATAGAAAAGGATGAGAAAAATAAAAACTGCTTCAAATGGACAGCTTCCAAAACCCAGATAGCCAATCAAATAATTTTGAAGACTGTTTTCGATGTAAGAAATACGCCTTTTTCTTCTATCCAAGTTGCACTATTTATGAATTATGCATGCTTGCGTGTGTATATCTCTACAATCACCCATGAGTATGTACACCTAGAAGTAAACCGAAGTGTATACGTCTCTGTAGACAGTTCCATGTAGATAAATCACAAGCATTTTCATTGGGAAAAATATTCCAATTTCCAGCATTTATTAAGGGTCAGTATTTAAAAATGAAAACTCAATCATTCACCCTCTTCATTTGCTTTAGGCTAGTATAGGAGAAACATGAATGCTGAACCACTCAAAAGGCTGATGGGATATATAATTAGCTATTATGTTAATTGAACCCACTGTGAGTTTATTGTATGAGATTTCTTCATATAATATGCAAATGATCTCTAAGGTTTAGTTTTATTAGACAATATAATTAGAAATCCTTTTAAAAGAGAGAATTCTAATGAGATACAATAAAGGTTAGGAAAATATGTTTGCTATGTTGAGTTACCACCTGGGCTTGCTTAATTAAAATGAAAAGAGAGAGAAAAACTTTGCACACCAGCCAGACCCTCATACATGTACACATTGCACAAATGCAAAGTTTAAAACCTTAATTATTTTAGAAACTGAAATTAATTTTTTTTAAAAAATATATTTTATTCATTCTTTACAATCCTTGATGATTGATTTATTATCTAATCATATAATTCATGCTCCATCTATATCCTCTAGATTTCTTCTTAAGAGTGCAAATCACTAGGTTATAATCAGAAAAAGTTCTTGGTAATATACTGATATCTTTGTCAGTCCAGCTAAATAGATTCTTGGAGATCCACAACATAAGAATTACTGACATTTGATCAGAAATTATTTGAACTGTTTTACCTTGGCATTTTTAATTTTCATGTTCAATTTTCAAAATAAGATCATAGCTTCAGATGCAGAATGCTCGTTACACATGCAAGGATAACGTGATAGAGGATTCATGTAAAAAGCCTGTTCTTGTCATGTTGATTAAGAGATATGGCCCTAGCAGAAGAAAATATTTCAGCATTTATTCTGAAACTAATCTGCATCACTTCATTTCCAATGCTGGCGTTCTAAAAGCTGGAATTAAACGCCTTCCTGAAAGTGAAGCAAGCCTGCCTTGCTGCTCTAAAGTTGCTGCGGCAAAGTTCACCCCACTTCGTGCAAACTGATCATCAGTGTGAAGACTGAAATTCTTTTGACTTTTCCAGTTCCATTATTGCAGAAAAGTCACACCAAAGATGTTCATACAGAAGACACAGGCAAAATGTTCAGTGTTTAAATCTGGGCTTCCCGTAGCAACAACTGTCATATGAATAGGGTAGGGATGATATATGGTATGATGTCATTTGATGTTGTTTAGTGGACAGAATATTGGCTTTCCTTTGTTTTTAGTGGGTGCCCTCTGCAATAAGGAGTTGGCATATCTAGGAAGGAGCAAAGGATCAATTATTCCTTAATTTTGGATACAAAGTTGAGTCATTTAATTTTTGGTAAGGAGCAATAATCCCCTTAGCATAAAACTCTGTTATTGTTAACCAATAACATGAAGGCCTTGTAGAAAAGGGAAAAATAATACATCTTGGCAACAATGAGTGAATACACAATATTTTATACACATGATGAAGGTGGTGATGATATTCTATTTTTTATCCTCTGGGAATTGAAGGCAATAGATGTGGAGAGTCTGCCCTCTAAATATCTACCCTAATAACTGGCACCATTGGTTTCGTGGTTAAGGAAACCAAAAGATTGTGAGTTTTAGTTCTGCGTTAAGCCATGAAAGCCAGCTGGGTGATTTTGGGCCAGTCATTCTCTCTCAGCGCATTTCACAGGGTTGCTGTTGTGGAGAAAATAGGAGGAGGAAGCTGTGTTAAATATATTCACCACCTTGAGTTGTTTATAACATAATAAAAGTGGGATACAATAAATAAACAACAAAATACACAATTCCATGCTCAAAAACAAAGCTGAACCTGGGTATTACCAGATGGACAATGTCGTATGCTTCACTTTTTTTAAAACTATGTTTGATTTTTTTTTGTAGCATGTGACACTTATGTCAAGGTATTCTTTTCTATCTTTTAGCATGATTGAACCAAATTTTAAAAAAACCTTAACCTTACATTCATAGCCCAGCCTCTATCATCCTAACTAGATAATTAACAGAAATAATTACCATTAGCTTCTATTGTATTTACTATCTGGTAAGTAAAGATGAAACACATTAAAGAAAAATGGTTTATTTGCAATCAAATGAGCAAAGAACTTAAATTCCTGACATCTTCAATTTATGTGGAAAATAAGGAATAGGGAAGACTTTTGGGATGCAGTGACCTTGCAGTTAAGAAGCTGGCTTGTCAGCTGGAAGATTGGCAGCCCAAGTTTGAGACCCAGGCTCCACATAGCAGGGTGAGCTCTCATTACTTGCTCCAGCTCCTGCCAACTGAGCAGTTCAAAAGTGCAAGTAGGTAAATAGGTACCGCCTATATGGTGGGAAAATAACAGCATCTGTGTGCCTTGGCAAATAGTCATGCTGGCCACAAGACCACCAAAGCATCTTTGGACAATGCTTCAGGTATGAAATAGAGATGAGCACCGCCCCTAGAGTTGGACATGACTGACAGGGGAAATCTTTCTCTTTTTACCTTTTAGAGAAGACTTTCGGATGCCCTTGTCAGACTTGGAAAGCATGGAACAGTGAAAACTTTCACTAGCTGCTAGTTTAAAGAAAATAGTAGTTGTTCACAGCAAGAAACTTGTGATTTTTGTGCCATAACAAAAGATATCACAGCACTACAAACTTTCTCCTCTCTGCCGGATTATTTGGAAGGTACCTACAAATAGTTTCTACTATATGTGTATTTCAAAGAGGTAATTGGTAATATATACTCAGGGATTCTAAAAGTCCTAGTGTGAGAATTTCATCTAAGCTCTTGACTTCATCTTTTTACCTCCACATTAATTCCTTAAAGAACTATGCCTTGTAATTGCATATTATGTTATTCTCTCTGTAGGGCTGATTCCACAAAATTAAACCTACTGAATACCATACAAAGCTCCATCCATGATCCCAGCTCTCTCCTATCTCCCTCATCAGTCCTTATGGGGCCTTCTTCTATGCATGAACTATAATGATGTATCCTCACCAATGGTAGATTTTACAGTACAGTTACAAATGCTATTTTATAGTGACCCATCGTCCCAAAGCTTACCATTCATAAGATGCTCCTATCACTTCTAAGAACGACAACTAGGCTATTTGATCAGATTATTGACTAGAATAAAATGTGATTGGTGCTATCTGCTACAATTAAAGGAGTTTCAGTTCCATTGATCTAATGTGAAACCAATTAGGTTTCTGTGGTGCAGACGTTACATTACCCAACTAGGGAACATCAACAGTGCTAGCAGAGAACACTAAGGAGCCTACAGTTCAACCCAGAGCTACAAATATTCCTTTCTAAATTAAGTTTCAAGCTGAAGTCAATGGGATATAAAGTTGGTTCACTTTGACTACATGTGCTGCTTTAAATGTGTCAGTACATTTAAACAGCTGATAACACAGAAGATATATTGTGAGTACACTACTTGAATAGGAACTCAATGTAATTATTCCTTTTCTGTGTATTGTACCTTAGATGGTTAACTTACTAACTCCAGGTGTACGATATCCAACATGTGGGGGGGAAAGCAAACAAAAGCCAAACTAATCAATCCAAATGCAAACTACAATTTCTGCTTCAACTTTCCTCTTTTGTAAATGTAACATTTACATTAAATTCCTTAAAAGATCTGTTGAAGAGGCCTAAAATCATCTTTGAATGCAAAGAGGTGATTTTCAGTTTTTGAAATCTTCAACATTTGCAGACAAAAAGGCTTTGGAGAACATTATAGCACTAAATTACTGGGATTCTGACTGCCTAAACAATAAACTCAATGTGTTTCTCCATAAACAAACCATCTACTTATTGTTAAAGCAAGAAAGGATCAGGTAATAAGCGCCGATTGCACCCTGCCAAATATCCATATAATATTTCCTTTGTCATAGCTTTTCTTGTACTTACAACTAATGATGTCTATGTGTAGGAGAAGGGATGGCAGAGCCAGGCGGAAAAGAGAGATTAATCTACAGTTGCTATGAACATACTAAGTCCAACCCCTCTTCTTAATTGAACGTTAATTGGTGCCAACAAGTTGTAGACCATTAATTGACAAGATTCTTGTGTAAAGGTTTTAGCAATAAATCAGTTAACTGCAATCTTTAACAGTGGACCTGGTCTTTTGCGCCTGATACTTTATGAAGAAAGGGCCATCTGAATGCACAAGAGATGTAGGACACCCTGCAGTGAGTGAGTTTATGCTATGCTAGTACTGAGATTAGAAAGAACTCTTTGTATTTTAGTATATAAAAATGCTCTTAAGTCAAGCTTGACATTCTGTGATTACACCAACACATCCATGTAGCTTTCCTGGCAACAATATAGTAATGATCTTCTGGGATAATTTTTTTTTAATAGGAGAATATTAATTTTTGAATCCAGTCTACAGTCTTGCAATTCCTTGTCTTCTATCTTTCTAGAAGGTTCTGAACATGACTTTGCTTAGTATAAGGGTCTTTGCCTTACGAGAAAAAATAACGAAACCCAAGTAAGTAAAGGCATTTTCACATGAGAACTTCTCAGCTCTTCCATAGTTGTTGACCTTTATGGGCTAATTTATTTTTTATTATGTTTGGTGCATTTAAAACCCAGTAAAACTAAATATTTTTCTTTGAAATACTTTGCTTTTAATAGTCTCCTTTGTAAGAACTTCCAGCTCCCAGCTCCCTACTTCAGTGGCCCTAATGATCTTTCAAGGGGAAAGGTGACTTGGTGGTTTTGCACTCTCCTTCGTAGGAAGTGCTTGGATTTTTTTTTTTTTGGATATGACCACAAAAAGTACCTAATATGAAATAAAACAGATGAAAGTAATTCTTTTATTTTTTTTCTGAAGGGAGAAGAACAGAACAGGTTTTGCTCTGAGAACTGTGACAGCTTGGAATGGAGCAATTCTTTGCTCCTTGTTTCTTAATGTTTAGCATTTAGAGACTGGCAGAAAAGATGATTACCAATAATCTTCAAACTGTTTCTGAAGGATTGGGAAATAGAAATGGTAGCAATTGATAAATGTCCAGAGACTAGATGCTACATATAGTATAACCTGGGATGTAACCATCATTGAATCAGATTTTTTTTCCTACTTTACCATTGAAGTGTCACCTGACTAGATAAAAAGACTTCAGGTCTTGATAAACTGTAGTTATTTTATACAATAGCAATATTTTTCAACACTGGCAATTTTAAGATGGGTGGACTTCAAATCCCAGAATTCCCCAGCCAGCCATTGACTTTTACTGACAGCACACTGTTGACCTTTATTTATTTCCATAGCATCTTAATGTTGCCAAGGTTGAGAAACTCTGTTTTACAAGATTCACCAGTTTTGTGTTATTAGAGAAAATACATTTGTTATAAGCATAAACAGTTTCAGCAATTGCACAATACTGTCCTCAAAGACAGACTTATACTGGTACAGGTTGTGAGACACGTAAACTGCTGACCTGCACAGTGGAAAAAAAACTTTGGAGAAAAACAATGGAGTTTGCAAGAAGACTAAGATTCCTCCTGTCCTAACAAGACAGTAATATTTGCAAGAAGATATTGGTCTACATTTATAGCTACAATAGCCAAAGGACTGAAAGAGGGAAGAAAACCTAAGGAAAGAGCAGGAAAGGCAGGTAAGGAGAGAAACATAGACAGAGGTATATAAAATCACACCAAGTATGAAAAATGCAGGGGGAAAGCTGTTTACCCCCTCTCAATATTAAAACGTGAGGTTATTCATTAAAACAAAATTAGGGAGTGTGTGTGCTTGTGTGTATATATACATCCACACACACACGCCATGCATGCACACAAAGACCCCTGCATTTTCTCACCAGTTCTGACCTATCCCAGTTCACATTTGCCT
This sequence comes from Acrochordus granulatus, assembly GCA_032468055.1. Classification (NCBI taxonomy): domain Eukaryota; kingdom Metazoa; phylum Chordata; class Lepidosauria; order Squamata; family Acrochordidae; genus Acrochordus; species Acrochordus granulatus. The sequence continues at coordinate 20,814 of JANHZU010007245.1, forward strand.
GCCACGGCTCCACCTTCTGGTACACTAATTTTGAAATTAAATGTTCTCTGCACCATCCTTCCAAGCTCCTGCTCTTTTCTTAAGATACAGGGGAAAGAGAGGCCAATCCTACCTTGACCATATTGTGATAGAAATCTTCTGGCATTCTCTCTCTGCAAATGTGGAAAAGCAAATGCCCAGTCTTGCCCATTATGCAGAAGAAGCCAGCTGGCCATGGATGTGAAAACCCAGCCCAGGAACTTTGTATGGCTTGAGGATAAGAACATAGACAGCTGAAAGGAAGAGGGATGAAAGGTTTGCTGACATTCCACTCAACCTTAGCCATCCTTTATTCACCAAAAATAATGGTGAACTGCAGGGGACTTGGCGCATGACCCCATTCATCCATCCTCCTTTGCTAGCCAGAGAGGGAGCGAAAGAGGAAAAAAAAAATAATAAAGCCCACTGCAATGGACTCAACCATTTAATGTGATTCTGGATGCCTGCAAATGTTCTTCCGGTGATCACACATGAAAGAAGAGGAAAAGGGATGCAATATCCCATATGCATTTGCAAAGCATTATGTAGGGGATCCTGTTCAAAGGATTATGTTCTTGTTCAAGATTGAGCTTTGCAGACCCACACTGGAAATACATCATGAATGAGAGGAAGGCAGATCATTAATAGCAGGACATTCATCCAGTCGCTTTGTTTCCACCAGAGTCTCATCTTCTGAAGGATTCTTATTTGGCCTGTCTTGCCATCAGAAGCACTTGGTAAAAATAGCAAGCATAATGGACTTTCAAATATTGACACTTCAAAAAACAGAACAAATCGCACCTTTGAGAAGAAATGTGACCCCTTTTGGAGAATAAATTCATTAGTTCGTGAAATGTGGTCATGATGGTAGATGAGATAAGGAACCGAAGAGAATAATATATTTTCATCTGCTGCGTCCTAGAGATCCATGTCTGGATGATTCATAGAAATATTTAATTTTCAAAGGTGATTGAAGTATTGGCCCAGCTTAGAGAAATTCTATTTGGTGTCTTTTAGTGTTGCTTCTAAGTTACAAGTTTCTGGACTCTGGTCATAAATCATCAAAATCATTTGGGGTTATTTTGTCCTTTCAGTATGCTTCTATTTGGTTAAATTAAGGCCTAGAAGAGACCCAAATGGTGGTCCATTTGGGGAAAAAATGGAAATCATGATCTGAGTACAGTTGGTCAACAATTAAAGAAAAAATATAATATGCTTATAAATAAAAAACGGTGTGTGAAGATCTGAAGCCGGGCATGCCAAAATAATTCACTACAATAAAAGTTACAGACTGAAGTTTTTAAAAAGCTTCTAATGTATATACATTTTCTTTAGTTTAACATTTTTTAAAAATGTTTACATGAGTTGTTATAACTAATTCATGTGTTAAAAAAATTCATTTTATGATCTTACAGTGTAGGACAATTGTTGTTGAATTGTACGTTTTAATATTGCAAGCTGCCTTGAGAAAAATACAGTCCTGAAAAGCAGTCAAAATATACATTAAACAAGCCAAACTATAGGGGGAAAATGAGAGGGAAACTCAATGGAAAATAGTTTTTAAAAGCACCCTTTCTAATGTAGTAGAATAAGAAAATTACCGGTGTGGCAATTCACAATGTACTTGTGTGACACTATGTAATCTATTAATTGTTATTTCTTTAATAATGAAAAAGCAAGAAAAACATTCTGTAAATAAATATATCCTTCATTTTGAGCAAGCTCCGGGAGACAGTGGAGGACAGGGAGGTCTGGCGTGCTGCAGTCCTTGGGATTGTGAAGAATTGGAAATGACTTGGCGACCAAACAATAACTT
>JANHZU010007245.1:39541-49670 GCA_032468055.1 Acrochordus granulatus
AGCCGTGTTTTTGCCTGTAGAAGTTTCCTCTGAACTGGAAATATGTGGTGTTGAGACACACCTCCAGTAGTTGGCAGCAGACACTATTCCTTTTATTCATGGTAACCCATTTCTATAGTTCATATGTTTCATGGTGGGTGTTAAGCTCTTCACTGTTATTAAGCAACACAAAATAAGCTTTTTATTGAAAGACCGAAACATTTTTAACTAATGAAAACACATTAAGCAGGAGCAGCACTTGTCATTAAATCAACGGGAAACCCAGGTTCATTGCATGAACATCTGAGTCGCAAAACAAGACTGGGAACAGTAAGATTACAGGTAGTCCTCGACTTACATTTGTAATGAAGCCCACGCATGCGGTCATTAGTTGTGATGGTCATAAATTGGGTCACCCACATGACCTACCCAGTTTTATGAACTTTTTTGTGGTGGTGGTTAAGTGAATGTCATGATCATTAAGCAAGCAAATTGTGGGGTAAGGGCTGGTTTGCTGAAAACTGGAAGTAAATGCCATTTCTTTGGCAAAAACATAGAAAAACGTGGTCATGTTATGATTATGGGATGCTGCAAATGATCATAAATATGGTCCAGTTGCCAAACTTTGAAAACACGGTTCTATAATTGATGCGGGGGTGGCCTTTGGATCTGGGTAATAAATATCACTGGGTATGAACAGTAATTGAACCTTACTCCGTTAGTAACTCTGAACAGTTGCTAAGTGACCAGTTGTAAGTTGAGGACTACCTGTGTTAAACATGAAGTGTTCTGTTTCCTTAGCAGAGACCAAAATCTGCCCTACTAAAATATGAGAAGCTTTGAATACCAATGTCATCTAAAATGCCAAGATAGATCAAAATAACATTAACATAAAGTTAAACTTTCCCTTGTAAAAACACTGCATAACATACTTATTGACCAGAAAGACCACAGGTCCATACGATGCTTATCCCCAGTTGGGTTTCTTTTTAAGGGTTTTTAAAGGGTTTGAATTGTTTTTATTATTTGTTTGGACTGTAAGTTGCTGAGAGTTGTTTTACGTTTGGCAGGATATAAATTTAGCCAATAAATAAATAAATGCATACAGACAGACAGACAGTCTATCTGGAGGTTCAGCTTTCCATAATCTGACATCCACAGAAAAGTTCGGATTACGGCACTCCCCAAATTCCCAAAGACTAATTACATGGGAATTGCTGCTAATTTTAAAAAATCTTTCTGGTGCCACTTTTTAATTTAAAGATATTTTCATCTTGAAATGATTTTGAAGAGAGTTAAATAAACATGAAGTTAGGTGTATCTACATAGCATTCCTTTCCCTTAGGAAATAACTAGAGGCTTTCTTTAAAAAAACAAAAACTGTTTGAAAGGTGAATCAAGACAATGAATAATTTACATCCACTTCCAAGTAGAGTCCAGGATGGTATGCAAGAGCTCCTTTTTTCTTATACTGTATTATATAATAATTTTATATATATTATATGAGACAGGATAGGGTAGGAAGCCCAAAATCATTCAGTCCATACTTACTCAGGGAGCTTCATAGCTCAGTACAGTGTTTCTCAATTTCAGCAACTTTAAGATGTATGGACTTCAACTCCCAGAATTTCCTAACTGGGCAGGGAATTCTGGGAATTGAAATCCATAGATTTCAAAGTTACTGATACGAAGGAACATTGGTCTAATGAGAACTTGTCCTCATATCTCCCTGGTCATTTAACCATTGCTTTGCAGAGTGAAAAAGACCTAGTATAATAAAGTGCCCTTTTTCGAATATCTTTTTGAATCGATTGGAATGAAGAATGAATTTGTGTAAATCCATCCCTAAATAAAAAAAATGTTGAGTAGCCGGTGAGGAATGGGAATACCTGAATTTCAGTGGAATTCTGAGCATGAACATTATAGAAGTGAAATAACCGATATAAGTAATCCTCGACTTATGACCATAATTGAGTACAGAATTGCGGTCGTAAGTTGTGACGATCATTGAACGGGTTACCATGTGACTGATCTGATTTTGGGACATTGTTTGCAGTGGTCATTACGCAAATGCCACGACTGTTAAGTGAATCCCTTGCCCACAATATTATTTATTTACTGATATGTACCCTGCCTTTATTATTTTGATAAACAACTTAAGGCAGTGAACAGACCTAATACTCCTTCTTCCCCCTATTTTTCTCTCAACAACAACCCTGTGAGGCAGGTTGGACCAAGAGAGGGACTGGCCCAAAGTCACCCAGCTGGCATTCATGCCTAAGGTGGGACTAGAACTCATCATCTCCTGGTTTCTACCCTGGTGCCTTAACCACCTCACCAAACCAGCTCTCAGTTTTTTGCCAGAAACTGGAAGTAAGGGCTGGTTTCTGGCAAAAAAGTCATAAATTGCAGTCATGCAACTATGGACATAAATGCAGGCCAGCTGCTAAGTGCTCAAACTGTGATTATGTGCCGAAGGGAGGGGCCATCAGAACTTCAAATTCGGGTCATAAGTACCTCTTTCTTGGTCCACTGTAACTTCAAACAGTCAATAAGTGATCGGTCATAAGTTAAGAACTACCTATACTGAATTTATCCCAGACATGTACTATGGGGCAGAATTAGGAGATTAACTAGGGTAAAAAAGAAATGCAACCATTAGGTATAGAAAATACCCTTCTCTCTTCAGCTGATCTCCTCCTGCCTGGGTGTGGCATCTTTGCCACAGTGGTGTGTTCCTTTCAATCAAAGCACATCAGTAACACCATGTCTTTGGCCACCCTATCTCCTTCTGCTGCTTTCCAGGAAACACAAGGTGGCCTGTCTCTCAACACTACATCACCCAAACAAGATTTTTTTGTCAAGAGATCTCAGTATTGAAGATTTTGCAATCCTGGCATACATCAGGGAGGATTTATTTCAATATGTTGTTGCAACTACTTTTGTCAGGTTATCCGTCTCGGGAGAGATGTTCATTTCTTATAGCTGATTGTGCCATCTGTTTAAAAAATCCGCCACTCGTCTCTCTGCTTGGAGACCACAGATGGAGTGTTTTCCCTCTTATGCGCACAACTGTCAATGGATGACAAAGCCGCGTTGTTTGCCGCCAGGTGGAATTGCCAGGAAGGAGAAGAGAATGATGTGGGTGCTCCTGCAAGAGTTGACTTTTTACCTCTCAGTACTTGGCAATGCGCAGTGAACAATGCCAGTCAATGCACATCCTTTCTAAAGCAAATTTTAATACATCGATTGAGCATCAGGCCTATTTAAATATAAAGCATAAAAGAAAAGTTTTCTCTCCCTCCTAGGCATCTTTCTCAAGAGAGATCTCACTGTGTTGAGTAGAAGTTGTCCCTAGACGAATGGAGAGATTGCAGCCTTGATGATATAAATAAAAATCAGGGGTATACAGGTAGTCCTCAGTTTATGACCATAATGGAGCCTACCCATCATGGTTGTATGTCGTAACAGTCGTAAAGTAGGCGACCATGTGACTGAGCCAATTTTATGGCCTTTTTTGCAGCAATTGTTAAGCAAAAGTCTTAGTCATTAAGTGAAGCAATTGTTCATTATGGGTTGGTTTTGCCAAAAACTGGAAATGCTGGTTTTCAGCAAAAATATTGTAAAATATAGTCATATGGCCCTGGGACATTGCAAATGGCTGTAAATGTGGGTCAGTTGCTGAGCGCCTGAAATGTGGTAATGTGGCTGTAGGGGGAGATGACTGTCAGAACTTCCAAACTGGGTCATGAGTATCCCTGGGGAGGTCCATCATAACTTCAAATGGTCGTTGAGCGAGTGGTTATAAGTTGAGGACTACCTGTACATTTACTTATTGAGTAGAGATATTCAGTTATGACACTTCTGTCATTAGCAAAGTTAATTTTTGTAGCAAAGAATCCCAGATGGTCATGTGGCAATAAAGGGAGATCTGCATGAAGATCTTGGTAATGGTCACATCCCAGTTTGTAGATGAACAAAGGACAGATAAATGTTTATGCAGGTCATGGAAAGGATCCTAGCAGGACTGTGCATTGATGTGTTATTTTTAAATGCTAGAGAAGTCAAGGATGCAGTCCTTCATCTGCCATCTGAAGTAACAGAACCAACAAGATGTGACCCACTGCATTATATATCACCTGTAATAAAGTAAACCATCATTGCTATTTCGCTGCTATTTCAGCATGGCTTCAGAAAGACGTATACTGGGAGGCTGCACCAGAAGAGTGTGTGACACAGCAATGCATAAAAGAAGTAAATTAAAAGGTCTTCACAATGTTAGTCCATCAGTATAAGGAGCATTAATATGGATGCCATGAGCAAGGCGCAAAGTGATAGCCTTTAAGCAGAGCCCTTTTAGAGGAGAACAGAGGGAACAGCCTCCCCATATGAAAGAAGTCCTACAGCCCAAGAGATAGTTCAGTCTTTGAAGTGATCAGATGGATCTGTTCTTTGCATTCAAGGCAGCAGAAACCATGGAATAGATTACATTCCTGAGTTATTTTTTCACTTTGCATTTGCCCACATACTCTGTTCACTCCAATGGAGGAAAACAATGGAGGGAAAGGAATACTGTCAAGCATATATAAAAGACTAGGCTCAGATCGTGAGATTCAAGCTAACAGATTTATGCATAATTACAAGAATTTGCCCAACTGAACATTGAACACCTGCAACTCTTAGATAAGGTTCAACAGCCCTCAGGAGGAGTTGGGCTTATTACATTTAAGAATACATAGTGACTCAAGATTGAATATGACACCTTCTCCTCCTGATTCAGCCCTTCCTTCTCCCACAAGTACACTGATGTGGAATGTAATGATAGACAGACAGACAGACAGATAATCTATTAGTCTTACAATTATATAAAAAAAAAAACAAAAATAAAATGCAGAATCTAATTTCAGGGTAAAATAGATAAAAGAAAATATTGTGATAAAATGCATATGTGGTAAATACAAAGAATCAACATTCAGTTAAATACATCACCTTTACAGGATACCCCAATCTGTTCCACATAACAGTTCTTAGCTCAGCTTCCTTGACTATAAACTTAATAGTTCTGCTCCGATAGAAACAGGGTTTGGAGTGGATACCAGTTTCTACTGTGACCGCAGAGGCTAACGTATTCTTATTAATTCCCAATATGTCTTAGATGTTAAGGATCAGGCTTAGTTGGTGCAATTCTTGATAATTGATAGTTCAAGGTAACAACTGTCTGTGAACACCTGCACTCCCAAGATCAAGCTAACAGTCTTCAAAAGGGGTTGGACCTCTGCCGTTTGTGCATGTATAGAGACTTAAGACTGATCCCCCTCTTAACTCTTTCTGCCCTTCCTTCTCCCATAATATGCTTCTGAAAAAACAGGTATGTCCATGTATGGGATTGTAATGATAAGAAGGGGTGGTGGGAATCTATTGATATCTCTGCCTTTCAGTGTCCTTACAAAGCCCTGGTTTAAGTGATAAGGCAACATGAGAGGTTATTGACTTATTTGTACAGCATTATCAGACTTACGAACTACATGTCCTTTGGGTGTAGAGAAATACTTAGTTGAGACACTAACCTCCACAGAACACCTCTGGATTTTGCTGTCCTCTCCCTGTGTTGCTGAACAGGCCTAAGAGCAGTAAGGAGAACAGAGCCTGGAAGGGTCCAGCCATGCCTTAAACCTTAATCTGCAGAAATAGACAAGACAATGGTAAACCCTGGTACTTTCATGGCTGACCAAGCCTACTGCTTTCCAGCAGTGCTGCAACTGTAGCTTCCAAAATCTTCAGCCAATTCAGCAGACCACCCCAACACACTGGAAGTGCTGAGACTGAGGAAGGGTGGCCTAATTTTTGCAGATTCAGTCTTTAGACCCCTCGCCAGTTTTATCATGATCCTCACAAACGTCAGGTGGCCAAATATCTTCACCAAGTTATACAACAGCATAAAACTTTTAATGAGATATGTTGTTTTATGGTGGTATTATTTTTGACTCTTTCCCAATAATAAATGGTTTGTTAAACCATTTCTCTTTTTTACCGTACTCTTTTTTTTTTTAAAAAAAAGCTAGTCAAGGACCATAAAAATATAAAAATATTTGATGTGATAACCATCCCTGAATTTTTCCTCTGGTTCTTTCTTTGAGAGTTCTTTCTTTATCTCTCTGATAAACAGAAAGAAAAGAAGGTGATTTCTAATATAATGTTGTTGTTCAGTTGCACAGTCGTGTCCGACTCTTTGCGACTACTGAAATAAATAATAGTGACCTTACACCATCTTAAAAAAAAACTTTAATTCTTATAAATAATGCTACATGATAATAATGGGCCAAAATTAAAACCAGGGAGATTTTCTCCTCCAAAGAGTATTTTGGAATAATATCCTTAAAGTACGTGCTTTGATTATATTGCAAAAAAATCTCTGCTCCTTAAGTATAGTTCTGTATCCCCATGCAGATGTTTTTCAAGGGATATTTGAAAAGTTTCAATGCATGTTCTAGACTCTTGATTTGCCTTTGAATTATTTATCTGTACTGAACCTATCCAGCATTTCTACTTAGTTATTCTGCTTATGGCAAACTCTTATTTGTTATTTAAATTCTCCTTAATTGCACCTGTGACTAGAGAAAGCAACTGAGAATTTCCCCAAGGACACAGCTGACTACATCACAGCTGTTTGAACCTGTGGACCTTTCTATCAGTTCAAAACTCTCAAATGTGCTGTTATTTTCAAAGGGTGACAGATGGTTGAATTGTACTTAATGGGGGGTAACTTTATGACATGGATCTCCATCCATGTTCTGTTTCATTTCCAGAACTTATATATATATCAAAAGCAAACTTCTGTTGTATAGTTTCATGAATTTCTTTGTCTTGGCAACAGCATCAAGCCTATAATGCTAAGGTTTAATTTTTCCTTCCTTTCTTTTGTCTCCATTCATAATTCCAATCTGTACAGTAGCTATCAAAGATCTGGTATAGCACTAGCATCTAGGAATTATTTTTTTTTCAGACATTCTGTCGAGTGTCCGCAACATGATTCCTCCCACTGAATCATGGGACCTGTAGTAAGATGGCTAAGAACATCAGCATTGGGAAGGCTGGAATGAAACATTTTACTTATTTAATTAATTTATTCGTTATATTTCTAAATAGCTTTGCACTGCACTCTGGTGCCCCCCTGGAGTTAAATCAAAGGAAGTTTTATCACTGATTAAACAATACAAACAACTTGACAGCATTTTCACGCCAATAAAAAGCTAGTTAAATTTTTGACACATAAGTTTAACTAGCCTTTTATTTATAACACATAAATAGTACTGCTCTTTTTTTCCCTTTTGCTTTTATTTTATTCAAATTTAAGTTTCAACGTACCCAGACAATAGCCTTCCTTTCTAAACATCATGATTTACCCAGTTCTTCTCCTTCATTAAAATTAAGGTATAGTTCAGGTCTATGAAATTAATGAGGCATGAACCCACTTACGGAAAAAAGCAAGTAGTTTGCATGCTGGTCACAGCCAGGTTTCACAACAACCAGATTGCTTTCACTGTTCACAGCAACCAATACGCATTTTCTTTCCCAAACTAACTAATCTAGAACTTTCTTTCAGGCTATATCATTGTAACATAATATGTTTAGAAATTTCATTTGATGAGTCACAGTATACCAGGTTGCCCATAGAAAGAAGACAAGGTTGTATAAACTCTAATGATAGAAAAATGTACTGACAGTAAATCTTGGACAGGACCAATTATGAAATTTCCTTCTCTTTGTAGGAGAAGGGGCAGGAATTCCTCATGACAGCAGATCCCCTGCCTAGTATTCTCCAATTATATTGGAGCACTGTATCCCCAAATTGCAGTCCGCTTAACTAATAACCAATGCATCTGGATGTGCAGCCAGGAGAGACTGATCTAGCATATCATACAATGGATACCCTACTTTGTCCCACTGTATTAACTGTAATGACAGGGGTAGGAAACCTAAGCTATCTATGGATGCTGGTGAGCTACGACTACCAGTGTTCTTGTCCATACGGACAGGAGTTGTTGAGATCTTAGTTCAACAACAACTAGAGGGTTGCAAATTCTTTGCCTCTATACGTAAGGTGATATCATTGCATTTTATATTGGTAGAATTGATTGAATGCAGGTGCAGTCAAGCACTGCTGGTTTTGGTGGCTGTACCATGATGAAATATTTCGGGATCTTGTTCTTTTATATTAACATTCTCTACTCGGCATGACTAACACGAGCACATCAGCTGCCAGCAGCAACTGCATGAATCGGTTAAACTTTGCTGAAGTTCTCACCCAGATCACCACTAGAAAGTGATGCAGCCCTTCCGTTACTTAATCAGTACGTGGCAGCCACAGATTGCTGTGTGTGCAGAAAGCACATGACTATTGAATGAAATAACAACAAACAATTCAAACAATAGGAAGATTTGTGCTGATGGCTAAAGCCGTATTGCCAATACTGGAGATACATGGAGTAGTTCCAAATGAGGAAGACTATTTTCCTGATCCGAAATTTCAGTTACTGCAAAAATCTCAACTATGTAGCCATGCTATAGCTTCAAACTTCAAAGCCTACTTGAGCACCACAAGTTCCCAATGCGTAACTCCTACACTTTTCTGATAGGATTTCAAAATGTTTTCTACTCTGATCAGCAAATCTCTTATGATTTCTTTACAGATTTGCCCAGTATAAAATTCCCAGTCTAGAAAATAGTTAAGTTTCACTCTTCTTCTTCGATTTGTTGCCGCTCCCAGCTACTCTCCTTAGCAGCTATTTTCCCTCAGAGAAATTTCTTGTACTTCAGGCAGAGTTAATATAGTTTCTTTCATTCCAGATTTCCTTGATTAATTTCCTTAATTCCTGTGCCCTCAAGACACTTTGGAGCATAATCACCCATTGCCCCCCCTGCGATTTTGATCTTCCATTGTGGTTTCTTAGGACAGGGGCTGTAGTCTTTTTCAGTACAAAACAAAAAATGGCTGCAGTTTTATATGCTTATAGTGAATTTTGCAAAACTTGGTGAATTCAACACACTGTTTGGAAGGAAAAGCAGAATTGCAAATGATCCAGAACTGGTGAAAAAACATCTGTCATTTCATATACTTCAGCTCAGGGGCTAATGGAAATAATCTGATAAGCTTTCTACCTAAACTACAGTTTTTATTTTTTTAGAAATTCTGTTACACATATATAATTTTAATGCATAAGAAAGCTTAACTTTTGGCTTGTCAGGGAATTGGAAAGCTACAATACCTGTAAAGAAGAAAAAAAAACTCTTTCACTTGAGTGTGCTATCTAGCTTTTCCAAAAGAATAGTTAGCAATTTTGATCATAAATTTCAGATGTGTACATTTACCAAAGTTTGAATAGTTCTTTGCCCTGAAAATAAAGTCAAAGCAATTCTATCACTCTTATTCTATAGTTTTGTGTAGTTAAGACACCAGGGAATAAAATTATAAAAAATAAAATTATATAAAATTAAATATTACTGGATTTAACTGTACTCACAATTGCTGTTACATATTGATACCAGCAGGAAAGAAAGATAATAAATAGATACAGATATGGATTTATTCTGTCCCTGAATACCTACCAGACTTATATAGAGGCAAAATATCTAAGAGAAGAATTTCAGCCTATACTTCCATCTTAAGTAATACTAGATCTGAGTTTCCCCCCCCATAGTGCATGAAAATGACCTCAAATTTCCTGTTTTTACCCATGCAACCTAATTCAGTTTTAACCACTGAGTTTTGAAAGTGTACTTACTTGGCAAGATTTTAGCCTCTGCTCTAGCAAGCTGCACTATGTATGGATGGCTTTAAGGCTCAGCCAGAGAAAATGTTTTAAAACCTGATATTCTTCCAGAAAAGGCAATTTTCTCTTCCTCCTTTTTCAGCATCAGAATCTTCTCAGGTGTACTTCTCAGCGAGAAATCCTGTTGCTGTTATGATCAAATGAAATAGTCCATGGATGAGCCAGCCAATGAAAGAGCACCATGTGGGAAAAACAGAGCCAACTGGAAACTACAAAAGGCTCAGCTGCCTGGAGCAAGGAGTAAAAATAAAGAAAGGAAAGTAAAGGAAAGGAAAGGGAAGGGAAGGGAAGGGAAGGGAAGGGAAGGGAAGGGAAGGGAA
>JANHZU010007246.1:0-16273 GCA_032468055.1 Acrochordus granulatus
GTGCTTGGGATAGCAGTCACATCATGGATTATGGAGGGGTGGTGGTCAAGTGTGTGTAGAATGATATCTCAGGCTTCCCCCACTCCTATTTGTCCCCTCAAAGTCCCCACAGCTCTGCTTAAGATGTTCAAACTTCAGGTTGCTTTCATTGCTTCAACTTGGTGAGAAACAGGAGTCTTGAATCCCACATTATGTTCCGTGCTTTCAAGAACAACTTTGAATCTTAAAAGTGGGGGGTCTTCTGAAAGATGGGGAGAATTCCCTCCAATGTATCGAGGGCCCTATACAGCCCCTAAGTATTTTAAACAATCACCATAGTGATGGTGGAGGAGGCCACTCTGTGTTTCTGACCCTCAAAAGCTGTGCTCATTAAAAGAGGCCATGCTACCCTGGGGAAGTTGAGATCTAAGACAGCTTCTGTTCCTCCTTGGTTTGGGGTGACAGCAAACCGGAGGGTTAGGGTCTGCTGCCTCGTGTGCCAGAGATCGTGGAGATCCTGGATTCAGGTGCCATCATTCCCAGATGAAAAAGGATCTATAGCAGCTGGATGTTAGCCCTGTGAGGTAGTCCAGACAAGAAGCACACCCACCAGCTCTGTTTTTATTGTAAGGTTACATTCACAGACTCGTGCAAGAGTGAGTGTATTCCTCCCTCCCTTTCCTTTTACTTTCTGGGAAACTGGGAAGAGTCATCCCTAAACGTTCCCCATGCCCTCCCTCCTTCTGCGGGCTGGGAGACCTTCTACCTGCCAGATGTCCAGTCTGCAGCTACATTGCAAATCTCGCGCCATCAGCAAGGGTGTGGGTAACTTTTGGGGTTTCCCCATTGGCACCCATCTGTGCAGCATGCCCGCATTGTGTAATACTAGGATTCGGCAAGGAAAAATGTTTTTTAGAGGAGGCCGCCCCCTACAGGCCTTCCAGAGCAGAGCAGCTTTGCAGTGCGATGCCAGGGTGCCGCACTGGCCCGCTCAGTTCCGTTTCTGGGTGAGAACTCAGACTCTGCCTTTCCACCTCGAACCCTCCAACTGGGCGGATATGCATAGTCCTTTGATTTCCTCAAGGGCAAGACTCAGTAGCTGCCCATCCAGGGCCAGGAGAAGAGAGGGGAGCCCCCCCAGGCTCTCCCCACCCCCTCCCAAACTGTTGGGGGCAGCTTTCTCCTAAGATTGAGCCTAAATCTGCTCACTCGCAGCTGGATCAGATCCAGGGACCACGGATGGCTTAGTGCAGTGTGCCAGGCAGGCTAAACATTTCACCTTTCCACAGAAGCTTGCCAGTGGTCAAATCCACATGCTGAATCGCCGGCCACGGCGGAATGGGGGGCAGCCCCATAGTGCATCTCCTCACCTCTGTCCTGTTTGCTCTTCACAGGTCCTTGCACTCGGGGAGGAAGGTTCCTGAAGGTAGGTGTGCACTTGTGAGTGAGCGAGGAGACTCTTCCTCTGTTTCCCAGACCCACCTGAAAAGCTGCCTCCCGGCTCACAGAACCACTTGACTGGCGAAGTCATTTGCGTAACTGTCAGCAGAGCCGTGCCATTCCTTCCTAGCGCTCAGAGCCACGTTTTTATTTCTGAGCGGTGCAAAACAGTGCTTTCCACGCTCAGCTTCAGAAGCAGCATTTGGAGGGGCGCTTTCAGCCTCACAGGCAGACCCCTGTGCCGAAAACGTGGGGGGCCGAAATGAACTAACAAAGGGGACGCAAAGGGCACGTGTCTTTGAAATGCATTTATTGATTTATTAGATTTCTGTGCCGCCGAAATCAAATGGCCTCTCGGCAGCTTGCAATAAGAACAATGGCACGATAAAAAATGATGAAATCCCTTAAAACAAAAAAATTCCTTCCAGGGATATGAAGGAGCATGGAAGTATTTTGTTCAGCCTGACACGTTTTATTCAAAGGCAGAAGCCTCACGGATTCATTATAAGCTTCTGCCTTTGAATACAGTGTTTAGTCTGAAAAAAATTCTGCACAACCCTCATGACCTCTGGCTACGATAAAGTCACCGAAACCCGCTGCTTAGAGAGGCTTCCCAGTGGAGAGTGCATTCTTTTGCTATCAAAAATCATTCCATCCCAGCGTGGCCTCCAAATGCCGGACAGATGTCCAGGGGCTCCACTGTTCTTTTAAAAGAGCTGGGCATGTCTGAATCCGTGCTCTGTCCCAAATGCTAGCCACAGTTTTCCCACGGGGATTCACCCCACCTTCAGGTTGGCATGGAGCATTATATGGTATGCTTATCTTCAAAACAGAGGGCGGGTTCACTCGTGGCTCCGCTTGGAGTGAAAGGACAAAGGAAGACGAAAGCTGTCATGTGAACATCCCGCTAATTGCCAATATACGGGTAGTCCTTGACTCACGGCCGTTTAATGATGGTTCGAAGTTACGCCAGTGCTGAAAAAAAAGTCATTTACGACCTATCCTCAAAATTATGACCTGTTGCACCACCCCGCAGTCACACGATTGCAATTTGAGCCCTTGGCAACTGCCTCGCATTTACAACGGTTGCAGAGTCCTGGGATCTTGGGATCGCTGCTTGCAGCCTTCCCACAGGGAGCTTCTGGCAAGCCAAGTCAAATAAGGGAGGCTGGATTAGCTTAACAGCCATGCGATTCACTTAATGATCATGTGATTTGCTTAACGGCTACTGCAGAAAAAATGGTCATAAATTCAGGTCTGGTCACGTTGTGACCAAATTCAGAAATGACTCCTGGCGGCTCACAATAAAAGGATTTTAAAACATAAAATATAACTATTAAAATGCGTTTAAAAACACTAAAAAATTAACCAGGCAGAATGGGAGGGGCAGGGTACCTGTGGGGAAGGTGCAGCTGGCTCAATCCACCAGCCACATAGGTTTACCACCATTTAAGGTGGTAAAGGAGTTTTCCCTGCAGCCACATAGGTATTAGAGTAGATTTCTGTGAATGGAGATTATCCTCTTTTAACTGTGAGATTAAGGGAGAGGTTGCTCCTTCCTTTTTTAAAGTCCTTCCGAGCTCAGATGCCCCTTTTTAGATGGTTCTTCCTCTGAAAAGTGCTCAGGAACAGCTCAGTGGCGGTGCAGCCAAGCCCCAGGAGGAGGGCGCTGGCCTCTCCCTGCCGCCCATGGCATCCGATGCCCCTTTAATCACAATGCCTCTTTCCTGACCCACAATCACCCCAGATCCAGGAGCACCAACCCGCTGCTGAGGTTAAGCCCTTCCAAATATAGCTGCCATTCCTGCGATGTCTTCTTTTGATCTGGCAGACCAGAATAGTCGGTGTATTAGAAGGGGATTTCGGCTGGTGACGTCACGGCTTGGGAGGGGAGCCGAAAGCGCCCATCCGTCTCCTGCTGTTTTGTCTGTGTAATGGGATCGAAGCCGCTGGAGTCTTCCACAGCCTCTTTCGCCTCCCAAAGTGGGCACAGTCAAGCTCTCAACTCTCGCTCTCCTTTTTCAGTTTCGATCCTTCTCACTCCTGAAAGCCAACTTGCGAAGAAGCAAAGGGAAGCTTTGCTCCAAAGTAAACACTGCATATGGGAATGGGAACATCAGAGATCTCTCAGTTCTACCTCAATGGAGTGAATATAGGGCAGCTTCTCCTGTCTGTCACCCTTAGGAATGTTGATTACGGTGCCCGTCACGGCCAGGAGTCTAAGGTATTTGAAGATGAGGGAGCCTGTCGCGAAGGGCAAATTTATCCTGGCACAGACAAGTTAAAACAAGTGGTACAGCCAGAATTCCCATGTTCCCCTAAAGCAGCTTGTGGTTGGTTTGGTTCTGATTTAGCACAATAGGTATTTGCAGTTGTTGTGGCTTCTGCACCGTGGCTCGTGGCCAGCCTTACACTGGGGATCCCAGTGCAACAGGCAGTGCAAATAACCTTGGGAGACGGGAGGAATATCCATAGCCTAGCGAAGGTCTGATAAGGGATATCTCAGCCCAGAGAAGGAAAAGGGGCGTGGGACGCAACTCAGAAGGGACTCTCCCTAGTTGTCTGGAAGGAGGGGAGCATTTTCAGACTTTCAAGATGTTGTTGCTGTAACTTTGCGGCAAAGGTAGTTTTGGTACTCATAATCCTTATTACCTGTACTTTGAGGGAGTGACATCAGTCTTGCAAGTCTGAACAAACCTCCCCCTCCTCTTTTATCCTCAAGAGGACCAGGTCTAAGACATTTTCTCAAATTCCGTTCCTGCCTTGGACTCAGATTTCATTTACCTGACCGGCGCCTTGTCTGCGCCTCTTCCTCCTGTGTCCCAAGGGTACTTCTCACAGCCCATTACACCCAGCCAATTGTTTATACTGTACAGTGAAACCTGATTAAACCAGCCGTGGCTAGATGTAATGTATGAATCCAGCCAGAGTGGTTTCAAAAAATTTTTTGTTTCAAAAAAATTCTGCATGCCACAGTGCCTTCTGTAACCTGGTGCCCGTGGCAATCTTGGGGCTGCAGGAATCCACTAACCCAACCCCAAGTGGCCACCCAGCTCCAAAAGAGACTCCACCGTTGTTCTAGGCAGGTGTTTCTCAACTTCGGGAACTTTAAGATGTTTGGACTTCAACTCCCAGAATTCCCCAGCTAGCATTAAGGGGTCCCCATGGGAAGGGTGAAATTTTTCTCTTCCCATTTTAAAAACGATGCAAGGAAGGAAAACAGAAAGGAAACCCTGTTTGAAAGTCAATCTCCTGGGTTGGGCGGTACCATCTCTTGGCTTCTGTGCGGCTGACAGGGCATTACTGCAATTTTCCAGTGCACGCCTGTCTCTCTGTTGGCTTCCTGCCACAGGGCAAAGTCCACCTTCTCAATGAGACTTCGTTGGTGCTCGAGATAATTTTTTGCTGGAACATTTCTCTCTTAATAGCTTGTATTTTAAACATGTTAGGCTTGCCCTTCATTAAGGCTTAACTTTTGAAAGGAAGAAGGACTGCTATGAATTACTCAGTTTTCTTATATACTGTACATATAGATAAGAAAATGTGTGTGTGTCTTCATGTTGATTGTTTAATTATGTGCCATCAAGTCAGTTTCAACTCTCAGGGACCACATAGGTTTTCTCTAAGATGATCTGTCTTTCAGGTCTTCCACCAGTGTCCCCATCTCTGCTGTAAACTGAGTCCCTCCACCTTGATGCTGGGGCATGGTGGCCGAATGGTTAAGATGTTGGGCTTGTTGACCAGAAAGTTGGCAGCCCGAGTTCAAGACCCAGGTTCCATGTAACGGGGCGAGCTCCTGCTATTTGCCCCAGCTCCTGCCCACCTAGCAGTTCAAAAGCATGCAAAAATGCAAGTAGATACATAGGTACCACCTAAATTGGTGGGAAGGTAACAGCGTTCCATGTGCCTCAGCATATCGTCATGCCGGCCACGTGACCACAGAAACATCTTCAGACAAATGCTGGCTGTTCGGCTATGAAACGGAGATGTTTCATCCCCTCTAGAGTCTGACATGACTGAAAGGGGAAACCTTTATCTTTACCTTGATATTGGTTATCCTTTTCTCTTTCCATCCACCTTTCCCACCATTATGGACTTCTGCAGAGTCATCATATTGATTGACTAATTATGTGCCATCAAGTCAGCTTCACCTTTTAGTGACCACATAGAGAGGTTTTCTCCAAGAGGATCTTTCCCTCACCTGGTCTTTCAGCCCTTCCAACTATACACCCATCACCTGAATCTGTCCACTTTGCTGTTGGTTGTCCTCTTCTATTTCCTTCTACCCTTCCCAACATTATGGAGTTCTGAAGGGAGCTGGTCTCCTCATTATGTATCCAAAATATGATAATTTGAATCTGGTTGTTTGTGCCTCTGGCCGTTTCCACTGCTGGGACTCACTCTGAGAGACCTGAGAAACCTTCTCTAGAGTGATCTCTCCCCAGCCTGGCCTTCAGGACTCCCAACAGTGCCCATCTCCATGGACTGAGTCCATCCCCCTTTCTACTGGTGGTCCTCTTCTGTTTCCTTCCATCTTTCCCACCATAGTGGACTTCTCAAGGGAGCTGGGTCTTTGCACTGATTGATCAATTATGTTCTTTCTTGTAAATTTCTACTCTTAGCAACCACAGAGATAGATCTTCTCCAGGATGATGTGTCCAGCCTGGTCTTCTAATCATGCCACCATTGCCATTGTAACTGAGTTTCTCCACTTGGCTGCTGGTTGTCCTCTTTTTCTCTTTCCTTCCACCTTTCCCAGGATTAAGGACTTCTCCAGAAAGCTGCTAGGTCTTCACATCATGTTCCTTTAGTAGGACAATTTGAGCCTGGTGACTTGTGCCTTGAGTGAGAACTCTGGGTTGATTTGTTCAATGATCCATTGATTGGCTTTCTCAACTGTCCACGGTCTTCTCAGGCCTTTTCTCCAAGACCCAATTTCAAAAGCATCAATGCTCTTCTTCTCCTGCTTCAAGGTCCAACTTTCACTTCCATAGAGGGTTGCATGGAAAACCACAGCTTGCACAATTCTGATCTTTGTAGGTAGCGACGCATCACAGCATCTGAATAAGCTTTATTCACCACATACCTAATAATACTGTTAATAATCAGTATTTGAGATGGTAAAGGAAGCTGCTTTTAGTGAGATGGGCAGCCATACAAATTTGGCAGATAAACAGATAGTACTTTGATTTCCATAACACTGGACCTCTGACACCAGTCCTCCCAGCTCAGAACCTCATGGAAATAAGGTGGCCATACGTCACCCAGTGACCTGCAAGTCAAACATAGGTGGAAAACACCAGCTCTGAGAAGGTACCTGTGCAAAAGTGCAATTTAATATAAAATGTCCATGCTGACTTTTTAATAGGATTTTTTTGCTTTGCTTGTGGGCTTTTTTAAAAAAATGGAAGTAGCCAGTAGCTTATTAGCTGTTATGCTAATTGTTTAACGGACAATTAAATAATTGGTCATAAATGCGAGTACATGTCATAAGTCACTTTTCTCAGCACTATCATAACTTTGAACGGTCACTGAACGAATGACGATAAGCTGAGGACTACTTGTACACCCAACAAAATATCATTTAAATCCTGCACCAGTCTAGCCATTTCATTGAAACCAATGAAATGCGGCTCAAGAGAGGCTGATGCCTTTTCATAAAATGTGTTTTATCAGAAACGGGGCTGCCGGATTCCTTCTGATTTTGGGGCCCCTCGCACTAACACAGCTCTCCTGGTGTCCCAAAAAGTGCAGGGCGTTAATTCTTACAAAAATGCGGAGATCTTTTTGTTCGTTCAGATGAGACTTGCCTGGGAGCGCACACCCGACCCTTGCTGGGTTAGTAATTACCATTAGAGGAATTTGCCTTTTCAGTGGAGCCTGGAGCGGTCCCCTGGGGCCCGTTTTGCCTTAGAGACCTCCCCGGGCGAAGCGGGGCTTGCTTCGGAGAAGTGAGGGACAAAGGTGCCTATTGGATCCCACCCCACCCGCTGTTTCTGTTTCTCCCCCAGGTTGTCAGGTCCTTGTTCTTGAGACCGTGAATGTTTTCCGGAAGTACATTTCCATCTGGGATGCCCCCCTCACCTGCTGCAAAAACCAGGATGTTCTCTTTATACTGAGAGAGAAAGAAACAGAACTGGCCAAGGTAACCGTATCCTGGGACGTCCTCGTTCCAGTGCAGAAACAGAAACCCCCCAGGGACTGGTTTCCATACACAGGAGCGCTGGGCACAGCCTTTCACGGGCGGTGGGTGGTTATCGGCAGGGCTCAAACGGTTGTTTGGGAGCCGCCCAGAATTCACAACACAACGGGTGGCTAAATAAAGGCTTCAAACAAATCAGTATCTGTTGAGGGGTGTTGAGGTTCGGGGTTTGGCAACCGTGACCCAGGCAGCGGGTTTTGCTGGCAACGTCTTCACACTCCCTTGCCTCTCAAGATGCCAGCCACAGTTCGTTAGACTTTTTTTATCCCACCTTTATTATTTTTTTTGAATAACTAAATCGTTTAGGCAACATACTTAATACTTCCCCTTCCTTCTTTTTTCCCCACAATCACCACCCTGTGAGGTGGGTTGGACAGAGAGAGAGAGAGTGATTAGCCCAAGGTTACCCTGCCAGCTTTTGGGCTTAAGACGGGACTAGAACTGCCCGTCTGCTGGTGATCGGCCCAAAGCCACCTGGCCGGGTTTCTTGCCTAAGGTGGGATGAGAACTCACCGTCTCCTGGTTTCCAGCCTGGTGCTATTTGCTGCCTAGAGCAGGGCCACTAAACCCTGAACCTCAACACTTCACCACCCTCACTGCAACCTGCTCTGCCGACCCTGCTGTAGCATGGAAGGAGGAACGCAAACGCCCAAGCAAAGGGGGCTGGCCAGGAGTGGCATCTGGCTAGACGAGCCCAAACAGCAGAGCCTCCGTGTTCTCAACTGGCAGCCAGAGCGGCTGTCCAGAAATCCTCGGTGAATTTGGGATTTGCTGAGATGCAAAATTCTGCTGTAGTTTATTTTGAAAACATCCTCCAAAGGGGGATGTAACGAAACAAGCCATAAAGCAAGGACCTGGCATGTTTGGCCACGCAGAGCCTCTGGAGCAAGGTCCCTCCATCTGGTGGCCGGAGAATTCCAGCCAGCAAATGAAAAACTGGTGGAGGTTTTTGGCTATCCTCAGCACTTCCTTCCTTCCCCTCTGTGAGAGGTGATCTACTGTGTGGCTATTCCACCCCCAGGCTATTTATTCATCCAGGGGAGCCCAGTGCTCTGCCTGGAAGCCCCTTCCCCAATATGAAAGGGGGGCTCCTCCCTTATGGTCCTTCCACTATGCCGTTTGCACTCATCCTCTGGCTAGAGTTTCAGGATCTGCCGTTGTTAAGAGATGGCACAAACCAATTCTTCCCCTTGCTCCATACAGGTAGTCCTCGACTTACAATGGATCGCTTAGTGACAGTTTGAAGTTGCAACACACTAACTAAAGGGGACTTACAACCCTGTTTTAAAGTTCTGATGTTGCTCCCTCTGCACAGTCATGTGACCACATTTTGGGCGCCAAGCAATCAGCCCGCATTTATGGCAGTTTATAGCATCCTGGAGTGATGCGACAGCTGTTTACAATAGTTTTGCTGGAAACCAGCATTTACTTCTGTTTTTTGGCAAAGAACAAGAGGTTCACTCAGTGACCTCTGCAAAGATGTAATGATGACTGCTTTGTGATTGCCACATCTTACCACTGTGATTGCTCGATTACGGTCATAACTCAAAATACTATTGGTAATTGACCCTTGGCCCTTCGGACAGGCTTGCTGAGCTGGAATCTGCGTTCCAGATTCGTCTCTGACCCCATGGAAACATCAAGATCCTAAAGGCAATCCTCAGCTTACGATCACAATCAGGATCAGAACTTCCATTGCTAAGTGATGCGGTCATTAATTGAATCACACTTAACAATTCTTTTACTGCAGTCAGTAAGCAAATCAGGCAGTTGTTAAGGGAATCTGGCTTCCCATTGGCTTTGTCAGGAACCGCTGGGAAGGTCACAAATGGCAATCACATGGCCCAGAATGCTATAACCGTGTTAAATACAGGCTGGCTGCCAAGTGCCTGAATTTTGATCTTGTGACTGTGGGGAATGCTGCAATGGCTGTAACTCTGAGCAGTTTTTCAATGGTTGTAAATCGAGGACTACCTCTATTTTCTTGCCCAATCCCGCAAGGAAATGACCGTTCTGTTCCTCTGTCCCCACCACAAATTAAATCACGCTCTAGGCATGGCATTTGCTGAACTGAAGGGTGGGGGGGTTCTTTACATCTCCCTGAACTTAGCAAGAGATAGTCACGGTTTCATCCAAAGCATCCCCCGGCGCTGTTCTCCTCGCCTACAAGGCAGGCCTGGCTTGCATCTGAGGGTCTCTCTCTTTCCAGAAGGCGATGCAGCGTCACCACAGCCAGCTCCTCTGGTTCCGCCGCCTGTACATGATATTCTCACGCTACATGGTGATCAACTCACTGCGTTTCCTCGAATGAGGAAGAGATTTCAGATGCACAGAGACAGAGGGGCAAAGGAAGGGGGGGGCTTGGATCCCCAGGGTCCTGCTGAATGGAAGAGGGCTGACCTTCCGAATGGGAAGCCGGGCACAGCGCTCTGCCGATGCAGCGCTCTTCCTCGCGGCCTCACACGTTCCTTCTTTCGGCTGCCACATCGAATATACCTCAATTCCTCCAACTCGAGCACAAAGAAATCTCACAGTGCAGCGAGTTTTGTGCTGCGGGATGGGGGAAGGACAGCCCCACTTCGAACAGGTCAACATAAAGGACAAATGGTTTAAAAATATGTGTTTAATTTTTTCAAAACAAGGATTTCCTCAAAAGTGAGAAGTGTTGTTTTGGACCAAGAACCCTAGAACTGCATTCATACCTAACACAAAACCTGAAAACTGAATTAACCCACTTTATGCATTCACACAGTACATAAAGACATCACCCCCCTCATCCACCCACCCAAGACAAGCCACACTTCCCAGGTTGTGCCACTCATCGAATTAAGCTCATGGTAAAAATAACGGGCCTCTACAGAAACTATTCTAAGCATCATAATGGAGATTAACTAGTGCCTTCTCCAGAAGAAAAGGATCCAAGAATTTGCTCCTTTCTTTAAAAGAAAAGGGAGATCCTCTCCAAGTCCTCAGGCTATCTTGACAAAGCAAGTTAGATGAATTCCATTCTCAACAAAGCAGATCTTCTTGTCCAAGCTGAACATAGGACACCTCCGTGGAAGTTCTCCTCTGGATCTTTTGCACGTTAGCAAACATCACGGTATATTTCTGTGGCTTCACAGTGTTTAAATCATTTTTTTAAACGCTCCTTTTCTCACTATAAGAAGGCTAATTTTTTTTAGGGGCAGAAAAGGGTGCAGGAGTGAGACAGTCCTGTTTCTATACCACTAGTCTATAAATGGGGAGCATGGGCAGTAGAGAGCGATTATTTCACAACAATGGCACCCTTTCGTTTCCTAAATGAATCCCAGGCTAAAGAAGGGAGATGTGACAGGCCACTGAGCATCTGTGGTTTCCAGAAGGAGGTAGTCATGGCTTCGACATGTTCCTGATGGTGGGATGGCCCTTCACGGCTTTCTCCCACTCCTTGCCGTTGATGGGCTCCACTGTGATCTTGGTGATGGTCCCTTCATCCAAGCAGTGGGGAGCGATTCCTGCAAAGAGACAAAGAGTCAGAGCAGGGAGGCCAGGCTGCTCTCTACCCTCCCAAGGAGCCTCCTCTGGCAGGCGAGGTCTTCAGCGGAAAACATACGTGGTTTCTTGGGCTGAAGCAGTGGCTGGATTGGTATTTACTTCTGGTTTTTGGCAAACTCAGCCCATCCTGACGCATTGGTATGCTTCATGACCGCCGCAAAGAAGGCCATAAAACTGGGTCAGCCAATGACAGTCACAACTTATGACCTTGATGGGCAAGCTCCATTACAGTAATAAGTCGAGGATTACCTATAGATATTTGAATACCTTTGGTGCAGTGATAGTTAACAGCAGTTCAAGAAAAGTTCAGGGAGTAAATAGCTGCAGGAGGCAAATCCGTTTAGGCCCAAACACACCCATCACGATCTACCCACAGAAGGGAGAGGGTGTGGCTGCCGGTTCTCCTTTTAACTATTTTCTTTGCGCTTTTTTGCACGCTGTTCACAGGCGTGGAACGTGCAAGTGCCGAGCTGCAGTTCTACACAAATGGAACACCTCTCACGTAGCACAGAAGAAATTCACATCTGTGCCGCCTGAGAAAACTGGAGTGGAGAATAACCGGGAGCATAAAAAGATTTACAGATTTATTTCGAGGGGGGGGTAGCGCTGTCGTAGATCCATCGGGCTGGAAGGGACCTTGGAGGTCTCCTCGCCCAAGGCAGGAGCACTTTCACCACCCCAGACAAGCGGTCGTCCAACTTTTTTCTTGAACACGTCCAACGCTCCAGCACCCCCAACTCCATTGCCATTGATTAAACAGATGCACCTGCCATCTGCCCACCCTTTGCCCCGAATCATATCCTACCGTAGCCGTCTGGATTAGAACGGGGGGTGTAAAAACTCTGGACGCCGCACGTCTTGCAGAAGGTGTGCTGGGCGCAGTGCGTGTTGAAGGTGTAAGTGGAGAGATTGTCGGCACCCTTGAGAGAGAGAAGCAGACGCCACGTGGGTCTTGGGGAGAAAAGGTCCCCGGAACATAACAGGCACCCTTCTGGGACCTGAGCAAGAGTGGGAGTCTCTCCAGGGGGGCGCTGAGCTCTCCACCTCCGGAGGATTTGAAGGAACAGACGGGCAGCCGCCGCCGCCACCACCGCCTCTCGAGGATGGCTGACGTAATTTCCCTACGCATTGCAGGGAACTGGATTAGCTCAGCATTCCTCAAACCTGGCAGCTTTAAGACGCGTGGACTGCGACTCCCACAGTTCTTAAAGTGGCCAAGTTTGAGGAACACTGGCCTACTACAGGTAGTTCTCGACTTTCGATGTTCATTTAACCATGGTCTGAGGTGACGACGGCCTTGGAAAGGATGCTTTGCAGCCTGTAAAGCATTTCCGACTCGCCAAATATTGCATCCACAAACAGACTTCCGCAGTCACGGGATTAGAGTTTGACTGCATGGCAACCAACTCGCATTTACATCCTCTGGCCACGTGATTATGATTTATTCATTTATTAAATTTATACACAGCTTTTTGCTGGTTTTTGGCAAAAACAAAAGCCTATTGGGGGAAGTTCACTTAACGGTGGTGACTTGCTTCACAACCACAGTAAAATGGTCATAAAATTGGGCCGTTACATGGTGGCTCGACTTATGACTGCAACAACTTTAAATGGAAATTCTGGTGCCTATTGTGGTTGTAAGTCAAGGGTTACCTACAGATGATCCTTGTAGTTCCTTCAGTTCTATAATTCCAAATGAAATTGTATATATGGGATCAGAAGATGACATGTGCCATGACAGCTGGGGCAGGTTTGGGTCCCTGCACTGATGTCTCAATCCCACACTTGCAACCTGATTCTGAGAGGACCCACTGGTAATGCTAACCGACCCTCTTTCCATGCCAAGCGAACACGAGGTCCCAACAGAAGAGAATATTTGTAACTCAGGGTTGAACTGTGAGGTCCTTGGTGCTCTCTGAGCTTGGTTGTTTTTCTGCAAGCATTTCATTAGCCGACTAGGCAAATCATCAGTGCTAGAAGGGAGCTAGGTCCTATCTTCTACCTACTGCTCCTTCTAGCATTGATGATGTTGCCTAGCTGGATAATGAAACGTCTCCAGGAAAACAACCAAACTCAGAGAGCACCAAGGACTCCACAGTACAATGTCACTGTGCCTGGATCTGTTCTGCTGAATAACAGGACTGTCTCCCAAGAAAACAGGTTTTTTACCACTGAAAATGTAAACCAGGGGTTAATCCCAAGTGCTCTAGGCAACATCTACCCACCCCTCTTCTTACCTTCAACAGCTTAAAGTGTGAAGCAGGCACGATGAAATGCCTGTTTTGCTTCTTCACACAGATGCTGCAACTGGAGAAGGGAAGGGAGAGAAGAAGAGGAAATGTGAATAGGGGAAAGACTCTCTCAACAAGGTGCTTAGACGACAAGAGTAAGCCCACAAGTGAAAAAAGGAGTTTGGTAGCCCTTCCGGTGAGAAAAATAAGTTTTTGGAGGAGTGGGAATGTATTAGCAAGACAGACAGAAACGGAGAAGGAAAGTGCGCTAACTGGGGCAACCTTGAAGCCTTCGCTTCTCACAACTGCTATGGCAACGCAACTGATACGTTTCTAGCTCGTTAGCATGCTCCCACTCCAAGAAGTTGCTTTCTTCACACTTTTCCCACTCACCACTTTTATTCAAAGGCAGCAGCTTTCGTGAGCTTTTGGAAAAGTTGTCAGACCCTTCCTGACTTTTTGGCTAGCATCGGCTCGCACAGGGCTCCTCCTGCGCCGAAATGCCGACCATCAGAGGACTTCTTTGCATTCCAGTCCAGATTTCCCTAATTTCACCGTGGATGGAGTTCCACAGCGGGAATCTCTGGGCAGACGCTGCTGCCCCAGCAGGGGCCAAGTGCCTGACGATACTTACTTGCAGTCAAAGACATGGAGGTTATCCGAAGCCCAGACTTCAAAACGGACGGCCCCGCAGTGACAGCCTCCCGTGTGCTTCACCAGCCCTTGGTACTCACTGGAGAGAGAGAGACCCGTGACTGATCATTTATTTGCAGAGTTGGTGAATTATAACAACTACCCTTTTACAGGAAGAACGCAACCGGCTCCAGGACTGAAGGGCACGCGGGTCTTCGTAGAAATTTGACCTCAGGGCTCCTACCGCCAATACAGGCAATCCTCAATGTACAGCCACAATTGGGATCAGGATTGCTAAGCAAGGCAGTTGTTAAGCGAGTTCTACAACCTTTTTTTGCCATGGTTATTGAGGGAATCATTGCAGTTGTTAAATGAATCATGTGGTCATTAAGGAAATCCAGCTTCTGCCATAGGCTTTGTCTGTTGGAAACCGGCTGGGAAGGTTGCAGATGGCAATCACATGACCCTGGGATGCTGCAACCATTGTAAGTACATGCCAGTTGCCGAGCACCTGAATTTTGTACACGTGACCGTGGGGATGCTGTTATGTTGTAAGCGTGAAGACCTTTCCTAAGTCCTTTTTTCAGTGCTGTTGTAAACTTTGGATGTCACTAAACAAATGGTTATAAGAAGAGGATTACCTGTGGTCCCCAAATGTAGATTAGCCCAAGCAGACCAAAACAGCAATTCCAGGCTGACAGAAACATCTAGTGTGTGTGGACACAAGCAGCTTGTGAAGTAGAATACAACCACTAGTGGAGTCGTAAGTACTCTCTGTGCTTGGTTGTTTTCTTGCAGACATTTCACTACCCAACTTGGGAACATCATTGGTGTAGAAGAGAGGGTGGGGTTTGTCCTGTCAGTGTTGGTCTGGAATATTTTTTTCTTCTGGGTAGTTAAACAGAGCAAAGCCCCTTCTAGCACTGATGATGTTGCCTAATTGGGTAATGAAACATCTGCAAGAAAACAAGCAAGGTCAGAGAGCACCAAGGATTCTGCAGTTCAACCTTGAGCTACAAGTATTGTCTTCTATCAGTACAACCGCGAGTGGACGGAAGAATGGAATACCTGGCTGGAATTCTGGAGCATTAGCTGTCTACACTGGATCGACTCATTATCTTTACACAAAAGACATCACCTTTTTCTCCAACTCTTTGTTTTCTTAACACAGGCCTCCAGGGTAGCATCATCCAGATGCATGGATGTTCCACTATAATCTCTGACTGTCCCAAGAGCATCGCACATAGACCTCTTAAAGATCTCCAGCTGAGTCCAGGGCAGCACAAGCAATCAATTTAACTCTTCTCTGGGGTCCTTCGCAGCCCAGAGATCTGGAGAAAACACTGGGGCAGGGGGGGCGTCCAGGCAAAGACTGAGAGGGGCTCTGGTGATGGTGCCCCCCCATTCAGAGAAAGCATCACTTTTAAAGGCCTTCCTCATTTCTCTTCAAACTTCCCTCCTTTAGGGAGAATTCAGTGTGAATTCACACCTTAAAGGGTGAATTCAGGCTTCTCCAGACAGTCTCCAAGGGCTGTTCAGTTATTCCAAACTTCCCAGAAAATGTCCCTCCTTCAAGGAATGAACAGCATCCCTTCCCCAGGGAGGACGTCCCAAGTCGTTTTTGCTGGACCCCCAAAGTCCCCCTCCGGACCCCCCAAAAGGCACAGAGGGAGGCTCAAGGCTGACCCAGTCCTTCCTGCCTCGGGGAGGGGATTCCAGGCCAGGCTCCCCACTGTGACTGCTGGAAGCTCCGGGTTAAGCCGGGACTCACCGCCCGCCTCTGCCCGCTTAACGGGGTGGGGGCGGCGGGGGCCTCAGAGAGGTCCATTTCCCGTCCAGCAAAGCTACGCGCTTCACCCCGGTAGGGCCGCTTTGGTTCGCCCCGCAAGTTCGCGCGCCCCGCCACGAGACTCGAGAAGGGGGGCTGGGGGCGTGGCCAGCCCCGCGCCCCTTTCCCCCTTACTCACAAGGTGTCCAGCAGGAGCTTGGCCGCCTCCTCGCAGCTGACCCGCTGCCGCTTCTGGAACTGCAGCCAGCGCTCCCTCTGCGCGCCCAGGGCCAGGCTGGCCGGCTCGTCCGCGGCCGCCTCCGCCTCCGCCGCCGGCGACACCGGCGGCTTCTTGAGCGGCGGCCGGGCCGCGCTCTTGGAGCCCCGATCGCGGGCGGCGGGTGCCGGCGGGATCCGCCTGCGGCCCGCGGGGGCTTTGAGTGCCGGGGCGGCCTCCGCCGGAGACCTCCGCGCCTTCCCCATCCT
>JANHZU010007247.1:24449-37017 GCA_032468055.1 Acrochordus granulatus
TCCCCAAAATAACTCCAGAAGCTGCCAATACAATTCTGATAGTTATATATGATATTTTCATTATTCTCTATAATAGGTAGGGCCCCTTGTGTAGCTGATGCTGTTAGAAGGCTCAAAATGAAAAAAAAAAGTCCAGCTAGTTGGAAATTCCCCAGGACAGGTGCCCATAAATAACTTACACTGAGTAATGTGTGTCCTCATCTTGTCTACTTCTCTGGCATACCTCTGGAAACACCCATGGGTCCTCTGAAAAACTGTCTGTAGTCCTTGGCTCAGTGTAAGAACTGGAACTGCCGGAAGTGCTTATGCTGCTGGCACTGGAAAATTCTGTGTTTGCTGCACTAACTGTAGTACCTTAGCAGGCAAATTGTGAACCTCATTCTGTACTCCTTCCTGCCTGCAACGGACTGCTTCTATCTCCATCTGGTTAGCCCCCACTCCTGTTTGTTGTGGTCAGAAGCTATGCCTAAATTTCTATCAGTCTCTTAGCAAAAAATAAATTGTTTCATTCTTTTTTTTCAAGGAAAAATTAATGTTAGAGTTGAAAGGAAATAACCCAAACAAAAGTAGTCTTTATTCAACAGTTTTAATAGAAATTCTTCAAGGTTACAAGAATTTCTCCTTCTGCCTGCCTAAACTTCTAAATTTGGCAGTTAAACTAATGGTCTTCATGGGAGTTGGCCCTCCTGCACTTGATCATGCATAATGACTTCAGATTGCATCCCCTCTTCACACATGGTTCAGTCCTTGTTTCCTCCACAGTAGCTTTCTTATCTTGGATTTACAGAGGAGATATCTTAAACTTCTGAGAGGAGGCAAAGAGAAAATAATAAATCAACCTGTGGTACTTTATTTCGAGCTATTAAAGATCAAACTTTTTAAAAGTAAAAGAACTTTTTAAAAGTTCTTCTTAGAGAAGAACTCTAAGGTGGAGTAATTTGAACAAGACTGAAATATATATCTGTTGTTTCTGGATGCTCTCAATGGATTTTTTATTTACTAGTATTAAAGATTAAGGTTTAAAATGTTTTATAGATAACAAAATATGGGAAAAGATTTGTTTTGCTGTATTTTTAAAGAAAACAATATGTTGCTGTGTCAAAATTAAAAGAAAGAAATATAGAACTGATTTATTTGATTAAGGTAAAATGAATGTTATTGCTCTTAATGGACTTTTGCTGATTAGGACTAAATAATGAAATTATTTATCATATATATATATATTATAGATACACACACACAATAAAAAATTTTTATTTTGTATTTGTTTTTTATCTTTGTATTTATTAAACTTTAATAAAAATTATTATTACAAAAATTACTTAGAAGTCTATTAGGAACCTGTGCAACTCACACAGCATGGGTGTTACATGGGCATACCAAAGTGTACCCACTGCTACCTGGATCAGTTACAGTTTCTGAATACTTTTCAAGGTCATTCCCATTTAATGCACATTACAATAATCCAATTTGAAGGTGAGTATTTTTATTATTTCTATTACTAATTTATCATATTACTATTAATAATGCATGTATGCCTACAGATGTGTATGTGTGTGTTGATAGACACAAAGAGATGTCCACAGAGATAGAGGGAGTAAAAACAGTCATGATAGCAGCTTTTTTATGTTCATCACACCATATGAAAAATTGGACTGTCATGGTTGTCTCAATGGCTTTTTTAAAGATACACACCCTTCTGCAGGAGCAGTGTGGGGTATAGGTTGAAGCTCTGAGATTTCATGATATGGTTCAAGTTAGAACCTCAACCCCCTTAGGGAATGAGCAAACAAGCAGAATCACTCAGTGCAGAAAAGTTAT
This sequence comes from Acrochordus granulatus, assembly GCA_032468055.1. Classification (NCBI taxonomy): domain Eukaryota; kingdom Metazoa; phylum Chordata; class Lepidosauria; order Squamata; family Acrochordidae; genus Acrochordus; species Acrochordus granulatus. The sequence goes on from JANHZU010007247.1 coordinate 26,271, forward strand.
TCAGGATAAGATAGAGATGTACAATTAACAGAAAGAAAACAAAGGATTGTATTTTTATTGTATTAATTTTTGGCAAGTGTAAAAAATGAGAAGTGAACAAAGAAAAGGAAAAGAGGAATGAAAAGATGTCAGGAATTACAAATAAACTAGGCTAAGGGATTATAACTCACACAGGTTGAAAATTAAGACAAGGGAAAATATGACTTTGGAAGAAACTGACACAAAAGGAGGAGAAAATTATATTTTAAAGGAGCACAGAATACATCTGAATCTTTCTCTCTTTCCCCATACTAAGTTATTCTGGTAAATAAATGTTGGCAAAATAGTGAAACACCAACTTCTGAGCAGTGCTCCTCCAGAGGTATTATAGAGGATCATGTCAATTCCAGGGACACCAACTCGTGTCAATTCCAGGAAGACCATCATATCCCTCAACTCCTTTTAGTTTGGTCCATGTAGGAAAGAAAAGTTGCAACTATGTTTGAAACTCCACAAAAGCATTAAATTTCTAAAGTCTCTACTGAAGCAATCTGGAGGCAATTATTTCCATTTAATGCTTTGAACTCAAATGACAGTTTGTTTTAAAAAGCTAATTCAGTTGAAATGCCTTCAAATAAAATCAACCTTCAGAGAGCTTCATATCTTAGCCAAAGAGCCAGTGTTGCCCGAAGACATGTGGCCAGCATGACTATATGCCAAGATTCAAGGATGCTGTTATCTCCTACCAGAGGTGATACCTATTTATCTACTTGCATTTTTTACATGCTTTCAAACCTCTAGACTGGCAGGAGCTAGGCAGAGAACAAGAGTTCACCTTGTTATATGATGGCTCTTGGGTCCTGAACTCAAGCTGCTGAACCTCGAGCCGACAAGCCCAACATCTTTACCACTCACAACACCACAATAAACAGATTAGTATCATATAACATTCAAATATGGGATTAGACTATAGTCTAAGGTAACATTTTTCAACTTGGAGTAATAAACTTTTAGTCTCAGTGACTGACTCCAGTTGGTTTTTGCAACATTCACCTGGGACATGGATGTTTATTTTCATTCATGAGATATGATAGTGGCTATAAACAAGGGTTCCTGTTAAGTGGTAGAAGGTGACATGATGAAAATCCTGGCAGCATAATTGAGCCCCCATCCCACCCTTTGTACATTGATACTGCATATACATCAAAAATATTACAAATTATGGTGTGATAACCTCTGTCTTGCATTTTGGACCCCCACTATTCTGTGCTATGAATGCCAATATGTAGAGAATGTCACTTGCAGGAGAAGAACAGATTAGAAAATTCTAATTCTTCACTGAAATTCAGGACAATGACCAATGGGATGAAATTAAAAACAAGGAGATTCAGACTTAATATTAGAAGAGTTTCCTACTGTAAGAAAATGTAAAGCAGTGGAAGAATCTGCCTAGAATAAGGTTGGAATTTCCTTTGTAATGGGGATGGGATGACCATTTCTCATAAACTGTTCCTGCATTTCTCATAAACTGTTCCTGCATAAAACCTATTATGATCCACACATTCTCAATCCAATCCACATATTCTTGATTCCATTGATTTTACTTTTATTTAAAGATATAGTAAAGAAACAAGTTAAACAATTATGTCAATGTTGCCTCAAAATTAAACTGCCTCCTCCTCCCAAAGAGCAAATAAAACAAGAGCAATAATTCCAGCCAGAAACACTTCACTGCAGAAGTTTCCATTTCTTTTAATTTAATGTCTCTGTTTTCAATTCACACAGTTCTCCAAACTGACTTTTTTGATGCAATAGTACTTTACAGATAATATTCAAACACACATTCAGCAACCATTCAAAGTTGTGAAGGCACTGAACAAGTGGTACTTACGACTGGTTTTCAAAGTTCTTGTCATCCCAGTACTTCCAACTGCCATGTGACTACAATTCATGATCTTGGCAAATGGCTTGCACTTAGAACAGTTGCAGTATGCCATGCTCACATTATCATTATTAAGCCTTTGCATTAATCAAAAGTCCTAGATTAATTTCTATTATTTAAGAAGTTTCTAAATTTAACTTTTTATTCTCTTTTGAGTTTGTTTCCTTAAAGATTAAATCCCTATGCTAAATTAGTGGTTCTTCTGTTCAGAACAGACTTAGAACAAGAAGGAACTATTTTAGATACAGAAAACAAATATAAAATAATTAAATATTTCATTCCTTCACATAAATTCTTCAAGTATACACTTTCTTTCCTTAATAAGTTATATTAAAAATGCAGGTGTAAGTGCATGTTCAGTGACAGCAATTTGCAAAATTCTCTGTGTGTTACTGTGTAATGTAATTTTAAGTTCTTTGGAGTTTTCTCTTTCATCTTTCCTCCAAATCACAGCATAAATATGAGAGTCTTATATATCTTAATTTGGGTGGAAGGTAGAAAAGGAATTAAGTATTAAAATACTTCAAAGTGTTTTAAAAATGAGTGATTTAACACATAGATTCTACAATCATTGATAAACTAGCAAAATAATTTTCTCACATCTCAGGCTTTTATCACAATTTGTGATAACATGACAACACATGATACCTAGCACTTCAAGAATGAAGTCATTCCTCTGCTGTTTGTCACTTGACACATCAAAATATCTTATGTTCCATTGCTATGTGCTTTGCTTATAAGACAGAACATAAACGGGCTAATAACTGAAATAGGTCCAATCTCTTTCCTTTCTTTATAGGAATCTATTAAATTCATTTTTCATATAAAAGCATTAACGTGCACATACACTACACTCTGTCAATCACAAGTTGCCTTATACCAAGTGAGTATATGTATAATTGACAGAGAATATTGGAAGTGACTGGAATTAGTTGGAAAACTATAGATGGTAACAAGTATTTTCAAGCAAGTAGTATAATGAGAACCATAGTAAAAAGTGAGGTCTGTAAAACCTTGGGCTGCATCACAGATTTTTATTCCAACAAAAACCCAAATGTATGTAATCTCTTAAATCACAATATAGTCTCAAAGCCATCTTTAGCCTTTAGATGAAGTTGAAAGAAACCAGCTTCAGTTTTATGTCCTTGTATGAATGGCCTCACATTGCATTTTCAGCCATCTCTATTGAAGCAAATCATATTAAGTTAATATGTCAGTTCAAAGGGGACTTCAGGCTTCTTGCTAGAAATATTAATTCAGTATCTTCAGAAAAGCATCCAGCAATGTGATCCATTACTCAAAAAAATTGCTAGGGTGACTCTCCTTAGTAGGTTTTAGGGAGGTCCAAAGACTACAAATTCATCAAACAAAATCAACTGGCACAAACCAGAATTAAGGGTCTGGGAGATGAAAAAGACATAATATATCTTTTTCATTGTGTTCATCATGTAAGTAAAATTTTTGGTTGAACAAGCCAAAGTTATAAGTCACAGTTTATGGTTTGTGCAATGCAGTTAGCAAGCCATAGATGGAATCTTTCATGGTTTATAGAGCTACCTCTATAAGAGTAACTAGAATTTTATTTTAACATCATGCAATAACTATACTGCTGTGTTATAATATGGCTTAATGTGATGTCCAAATCAATCCTTAGAATAATTTGCAGTGATAAATAGAGACAAATATTGCAGAAACCCTACTACCTACTACTCTGACTAGCATTAAAATACAAAGTAATGTAAAATCACTCAATAAAATTTAATATGAGATCAAATGTTTGAATCAGTGTAAGATAGAATATGAAAAACATGACACTCATATTCTATAATTATAATTTAATATTCCCTTCTATGAATATTATCATGATCTATGTTCAGTTCCATTATTAGGTTTTAAAACTGCAAGTTATTTTAAAAATTGTGACCAGTGTAACCTTCTCAGGCAGAAACAAGCTAAATGATATTTTGGAGATCCAAGATCAGGTTTATAATTTATTTCAAAATAAATTGTTGAACATCCCATATTGAAATTATTCTTTGCCAGAACAGAAGATTTAAAGCACTTCCTTCAAATATTTCCTGCATGGCAGTTTCCTCAATTTCCCGCACTTTTTCCCTTAGTAAGGAAACATCAAGAAGCGTTTTTTTTCCTAATGGAACAAAGAGCAGCAGCTCAGAGGATTTACATTTAAAAATGATGTAGTAGGCAAAACATTATTTTCTATCTTTCTCAGCATTGTATTCCTGATCCATTTCAGGAATCCTGAAACTGATTTCCACAGAATTAAAAGATGATCCTACCATGGAATTCCAACATCTTATCTTATTGGACCCAGAACTGCTGAAGGAACAGGATTAGGAAAAATGTAATATTTCATCCACCCATTTGCTTTGCCCATTATGAGAGTAAAAATTGTATGAATTAGTTATATTTATAAGAGCAGCATTTTATAGACTAATTACTGTCATTCCATTTTAGAGATCCCTGCTGTTTGGGCCACGATAAAATTGACCACAGGCCTCATAGTTATCGAATGTCCCCTTCAGTAACTAAACTAAGCAATCTGACATGTAGGTTGGAGAGCTTTAATGTTGAAAGTCTGCTATTTATTTCTTCAATGGGACAAATCAATCATTTATGGCAGTATTAGGGAGTAGGAAGGTATAGATTCTATAGATTTGAAGGTTGCATTGGCATATACATCCTTCCATTACTTTTCTTCACTCCCATAAATTTAGAATATTTATTATCTATAAATATAATCAAATTGTTCAATATCCCATATTGAAGTGATTCTTTGCCAGAAGATTTAAAACATTTCCTTCAAATATTTCTGAGGTAAAGTAGTAAAAATTGGAAAATTTCATCCTTTCTATGATCAGAATCCTTTTTCATTATCAGAGAATATGAATTCATCTAACTGATGGCCTCAGACTAAAAAACTATTTTCTTAGCCTCTAATTTTTCAGTTAAGCATGCCATAAGGACTGTCTTATTACTCCAAACATAAAAATCCTGAGATAATTAAAATTTTATTTGAGCCCATTAAATATTAAATTTCATTATTTTTAGATGGTTTAGTAACAGGAAGTCCTCAATCTATGACCACAATTGGGATTGGATTTATAAGTAAGTCATTATGGTCATAAATCAAGGCATCTACATTAAGTGAATGCCACAGTCATAAGTGGGAACCCATTCTTCTAAATGGGCATTTTTTGTTGCAGAAACCAGCAAATCATGTCACATGACCGCAGGAAGCCACAACTGGTTGTAAAAGAAAACTAGTTGTCAAGTACCCAAAATGTAATCGTGTGACCATGGGAGGAGGAGTGTGTGGCACAATGTATTCTATGGCCAGAAATGCTTTATGAGCTATAAAGCAGCCATTCTGGGCTTCCCATAATTTCAAACAGTCATAATCGAGGACTACCTAAAAAAGCCAAATTATAAGGATTTGCCCTAAAAATTAGGAAAATAATTGATAATAGTAATTAGCCTGAATTAGTTCAGCCTGAGAAGGGAAGATTGGGGGGCGGCAGGAATTGTGAGAGCATTCCTTAAATATCTGAAAAGAACATCTGACAGAAGGTCCAGGCCTAACTTCTGTCATTCCAAAGCATAGGACACAGAATGATAGATTTAAGTTAAAGGAAGGCAAATTCCAACTGAATATTGGAGGAAAAATTAATGGTAAGAACAATTTGACAAAAATGAAATAATTAGCCAAACAAGAAGTGAGTTTCTTTTCAATGGATATGTTAAAACAAAAGAGCTGAGATGCTATTTACGAGCAAATTCTATACTGAGATTTTTGCACAGAGAGATTGGATTTAAAGGCATAAATGTGCCCTTTCAACTGTGATTTTTTAAATCTAAGAATTATTTCATAATATTTTAAAAATCTGGCCAAAACACAATGTTTTGATATTATACATTTCCACTTCTTCAAACTAATGACTTTAATGCAAATTATGCTGAAGTTAGGACAAAAGATATTTTTTCATAATTCATTAATAAAATTCATTAACAAAATAAAATTTATTATTTTTTTTCACTTACCTATATTTTGACTTTGTTTCTTTTTCTTTTTTTAACAATATGTCTCTACTACTGGAAAGCAGCCCTTATGACTCTGTCACTAAGTGGCTGGGTTGGTCTAAAATTATCTCCTAAGATTCCATCACAACCTTCAAAGAGCTCCGCCCCTTTAACATGAGTCCTCAGTTTTCGAAACTCTTCTATCTAACAAAACAAGTAAACAGACATCTAACTTCATCAATTAATTCATTCTGTAAAAGGTATAGATTTTTTAAAAATGCTAGTTATCTTTCCACTCTTTATTTAATATACATTCCCTTTCAGCTGTTACGGCATACAAAGCTTTTAAAAAATTACATAACCAAGAATATATTCAAAACTTAATTAAAATTAAATAAATTAAATTAAAAACAGTTTATCAGATACTCCCAGTACATTAATTAATTAATTTCTCCTCTCATATTAAAGTTTATAATTCCTTATCAACATTTGGAGCATTTTGAGGTACTTTTGACAAATTAATGATAGTTCCAAAAAGAAATTGAATTAAAATAGAAGTGAAAGTTTTATTTATTTATTTATTTTTATTTATTAAATTTATATGTTCCATTATGAACCTGGGAATATGCCAACATTTCAACACATTTCCATTGTTTTGTCTTATGACATAATTATGAGGTTGAAATGAACCAACTACATTAAAGCCATGAGGCTATTCTAACTGGAGACTAAGCTTTGATATTCTAGCTTAATCATAACATGAGCCTTGTATTTCATGATGACACAACTCAGTTGTTGGAAAACTGATATTTTAATAGCAAAAAGATAGGAAAGGGAAATAAAAGGGGTGGGCAAAACTAACTGTTCTAGAGAACAATATGCTTTTAAAATGAATCACTAGGACAATGTAAGTAAATAATTTCTCTATGAAAAGTGTTTTCAATTTAATAGTTTTCTTTTATATGGATATTATTTTTACAACAAAAGAGTTGAAATTAAGGAAAAGAACCAAAAGAAATTTAAAAATTCAATATTAGATATAATGGATTATTAAAACGCATCTTTTTTCAAGCAGGGCCTTGTCATTCTTAATAAAAATTTAGGTTCTCTATAATTAGGAGTTTTTAAATTAAAAGTAAATCTAATAGCACTCTAGCCAGAAATTATTAAGATTCATAATGGACAGCTCCAGATTGTGCAGCTCCCAGTAATAAATAAAGGTTACAATTCATGTAGGAAAAGGATATTAGAATATCAGAAAATGCATGAAAATAGTTTCTTGAGAGCATTTCAAAGTCTCTTTTTGGAAATGAGAGAGAAAAAGCAAATAAGAAAAAAATAAAAATTATTCCAGTTTTACTGAATGTTGGTGAGAAAATATCAACCAATGAGGAAAATGATTCCCTTCTTTCCTCATAAGGATCGTAAAAAAGTGTTATGAACACAGGAGAGAAAAAAAACAATCTTTTTTAGCCAAGGAATCCTATTTGTTACCAGGAAAATATTATAATCAACTGATCTACAAGCAGGAAAAAAAAGGAAGGATCTGCCATTATTGTTAATCTCTGTAAACAGTTTATTTTAATTATGCATTGTTGTTAGAATTGACCATATGTAAGACACACATTTCTAAATTCTATTCTAAATAAGAGATTATTTCTTCTAAAAACAGAATACCGTAAAGTTGATAGTATTAGTGATGAAGGTTGTAGTATCAGCAGCAGCAGAATGAATGAATGAATGAATGCGAAGGAGAAACAACAATGAATTTTGAATATTCTCTTCTGGTGACAGAATGGACAAATGCTTATTATCTCAACTATCTTCAGCAATAAAGACAACCTTCCAAGACAACCCTGTAATGTCTTTGATCCCATTCATTTACCTTACCTGTTGTTTTCTCCCTTTTTACTACCTTCAATCCTGTCCCATCCCTGTAGTTTTTTTCTTGTGTATTATCTGTATACATCGCGCCCCCAATCTGTATACATCACATGACCCAAATACTTAAGCTTTTGCTTGCTGACTAGCTCTTTTTGCACCTATGGTACTCTTATTAGTTATTTCCACATCCATAATTCCCAGATATCTATCTTCTTTCTCCATGTCCTGCTTTTATAGATGTGTATTACTACTATAAAATCCATTGCTTTAACTGTTTTGAACTTTGTTATCATTGCAATATTCTTACCCTTTGCGATCTCTTCCCTAGGATTAATCTCCTCCTACAGATTACTTTCCACTTTTATCTATTCTTAAGCCCAAGACAACTGAACCAACTTTGCCATGCTTGTTGACATTACCTTTGTCTTCCTTATTTTAACATTAACCCAGATTTTTCACTTTCCTTTTTTTACTTTCCTTATGAGATTTGTATTTATAAGTCTTTATTTCATGTAAAGTGCTGTTTTCAGCATTTCCTAATTCCTTTAACATGTAAAGAACTTTATATTATAAATATATAGTAACCAGTATTTTATATTTTGTGACAATAAATCTGGAATATGTGAGCATGTGATTTAATGCATCAAAACTCTATCTCTTTAAATATGACAGGTACAATATTTTCTTAAAAGTAACTGAAGTTAGTGACTGAGTGTCCTTGGGAATGAATTATTCATCTACTGTGTACTGAATACTTATTTTACATAGAAACTACTAGTTTCTCTAGTATAGAGTAGTATGGGATATTTAGGATAAATAAGAAGACACTGAAACCAAATATGTACATAAATGCTTGTTCCTCTTTGAGGATACCCTTCACTTTAAAATATGCTGATCAGATGATTTAGTACACTTTGGCATGTACAGGATTATCCGTCATCCCATTTCTGGGTGGTAAGCAGGCAGTAGCAGATTTTCATTTGCTGCCATTTAGAAATAATGTCCTGTAGTTTGCATTTTATTCTAAGTGCGGTATCTGTCTTTATCCATGTGGTAATTTCTGTGAAGCTGATGGATTTCAGAAATAGTAGATGACCTGCATGCTATCTACTAAACATAACAGGAGCCCTTAATTATCTGTTGCCTGTTGGCCTTGCTCTAAATACCATAATGATGCCCTTTTGTCAACATTGATAGCAGCAAAAAGGAAGCATAAATCAAATAAGTGCTTTCACAGAGGCAGAAATCCCATGGAGAGAGTTGTATATGTGTGTAATTGTCCTCTAGACTCATGTGAGTTCCATGTCAGTTACAGAACATGATGGCACAGATTGGGATGACTCTGGAGGGTAAAACTAGCCAACAAATACTAGATAGTATTGCATTAGGTCCCCAAAAATACAAATATGGCTATTTTGCACATCTGTTCAAACATCTGCTAGTGCTTACATTAATTGAATAAGCTTAACAAGTTTTTTAAAAATCTACTGGGTATTTATTTATTTTTTCTCTTTTTTCCTCTACTTTTCTTCTTTTCTTTCCTGGTGAATAAGTTTGATTTTTATAATATATGACAAAAATGGTAACAACAGTTCTTCATTTCTGATTTTTCCATTTTAGGAACACAAATGATTTAACCTTTATTTTAAAAACCATAAACTGAATGATTTAATGAAATTTCCAGGAGAAAGCAAGTATAAATGCCCTGAAATATATTTGCACGCTGTAACCTTTCACTGAGAATTATATTCTGTTGTCATAAGCACAACTGTTACCTGAACTTGGGATACAGTTAAAGGATATCTAAATAAGATCCATGTAACACCTTCACTGCAGGGTGGGACTGTGAGAGAGCCTTCATACACCCAATAATCTCTTAACAGTGGATCTGAAATTAAATGGATACCGTGGTTTGAAAGTAGTATTGTAAACATATTTGAAAAAGTGAAATTATCCAACTTTTCGGGATGTAATCTACACCTGAGTCCCTGGGATATATCTCATAAAAGGCAAACTGGAGAATTTTATTCTGATACTTCATCCCTATATCATATCCCATCAAAGAGAGGGTTGTGTAGATTGATTGAGTTTCTAATAGAATGCAACAGAAAACATGGGAATATGCTTCTCAGAGTAGTTCTCATAGAAATAATCCTTTCCATTAGAAACAATTCAGACCATTGCATTCACAATGCTTCCTCTAGTTTGGTACCTCCAGTTTGTGAACATCCATTTGAACTTTTAACAAGAAAAGTCTGCTGAAATGGTCCAGTCATCCCAACTCCAGGCAGCCTGTAAGACTGTTTACAGTTTACAAGATGAATTAGCATGAGGATTAACTCATGCTTGACCTTGGTGATAGATGTATGTAAGGAACATTTCATTATCATATTATGAGTTTAATACGGAGTTTATCTATGCACTGTGCTGTGATTTAGCAAGTCACTAAGTAAACAGATCCACTAAAAATAACTGCAATATAATTATAATTAGCTAGCTAAACCCATCTAGTTGAATTTATTTCTTTTGACTACCACTATCAATACAGCAGCAGTTTCAAGCTTTTTTTATTGCAGGTTTGGATCCATTGTACACATCATTCTGATCTTCTGTACCATTTTGTCTTCAGTTGTGGCTTTCTTAAATTGTTTCCTAAACAAGTATAAGCTGGATGTATACTATTTTCAGTGCCCTCTTTTCAACTCAGAAAGGGAATAATGTTTATTTATTTATTTATTAGATTTATATGCCACCGAAATCCGAAGACTCTCGGCAGCTAACAACAATAAAAAAACAATATATTAAAAACAATAAAAATAAACCTCCCATTAAAACAAAATAAAAAACCCGGCAGACTAGCGAGGTAGGCAAAAGATTTAGAATATAAAAAGGGGGGTGAGG
>JANHZU010007247.1:41613-52078 GCA_032468055.1 Acrochordus granulatus
TAGCTTGTATTATCTTGAGCATAACCTTGCTAGCGTGTGAAATGAGCGCAATTGTACGGTAGTTTGAACATTCTTAGAACTTGCTTGGGGACAATCAAAATCTATCTTCAACCGCCAAATCCTGTCATTTTCTCACAGCCCAATTTACCTCACAAGGTAAATTGTTTGTTGTGAGGAAAATGGGAGTAAGTTATACTACTTTTTTTTATTTATTTAGTATGTAAACCACTGTGATCTTCTGGATGAAATACAGGATATAAATCTAACCCAAAAATGAATACAATATTTTCTATTGGGGGGGTAATATTATGGCAACTGTGCATGGATCGCACAAATCCAGATGTCCACAAGATGTCACCTAAGAGATGAAAATGCTAACTTTTTGCTTCCACCTACTAGTTGTCTATTTGAAGGGAGGGGCTACCCTCAAAACAAAGAAAATATTTTGTTGTATTTATAAGATCTTAAACAAATTCATTTAAATTTAGCCAGATCTTAATATTTGCTACATTATGATCCTTCTAAGGCTTCAGTGCATATTACAAAACCTACCACAAGAGTAAAATAATAATTCCTTTTTAAAAGAATCAGCTTATCTTCCCTCAAAAGACCCTTTGTTTTTCATGCAATTTCTATTTAAAGTTTTATTAGACATCACTATGAAATCCTCTTTTAATTTTTTTTAAGATACCCCAGAACTGACATATTTTAGGAATCAGGCCCACAGCAACTTACAGCCCTTTCTAGGTGCTTCCACTCTACAGGGCAGAAGATTGTGAAGCCTCCAGCTTTCCTCACTCCTTAGGCCACGGTCAGGTTGATTACATCCTGACTGACACATGACACATGGCAGACTGAAGGCAGCCAGATTGAAAAGACAAATGAGATGCCAGGCTTCCTCCACAGAGATACTGGCCGAGATTCTGGTCCTAACTGGGTATGTTCCGTATGCACATCAGCATCTTTGAGACAAAGGACTCGGAAGCCCTTCATATATTCATACCAAAAGCTTGAAGAGGAATTATGAGTTCAGCTCAGCACTATGATTTACTATTAAAACACAGACTTAAGTGGCATCTGCAGCTTGAACGGAAGTGGCCCTCATTGCTGAAAAAAACAACGTGTAACTTTCTTCTGAACAGACGTAACGATAGTCTGCTTTTGTTTCAATAACAGCTGTGGAACGGAGTTTCACCCATCATAGCAGTATTGGGGTGAAACTGCAATTAAGAGACAATAAGGGATCATGGCAAAGAGAAGGAAAATCACCTGCACAAATAAAGCAATGACGGCTACGCCATTCTTCTTTCCCACTGCCTCATCAATACTGCGATACATGGTAGAGTTCCAGTGGATAAGATGGAGCTGAGGAGAGAGAAAGAAAGAGATCGCTTGTGGTAAAACCGCAGGGCTTGGCTAAGAAATTGCCAAGCAATGACCGATTAGAAGTCTTTGCAGGCATCATTGTTACATTTGCTTTATAACGTTTTTAATGTTTCTATTCTGTCTTTCTAGATAATGACCTAAGGTAATTTAACATTCAAGCAAAAACTTAAAACCATTGCCAAAGATGATTAAAAAACAATTAAACTACAGTTAAAACAACAACAACTTGGTAGTTGTAGCACACTCGGAATAATAAAGAAAAAGACATGTCTTCACCCAGCACCTGAGAGAAACCAATGGGGGTACCAGGTAGACTTTCTAGAGGAACACATTCCATTTGATGGGGCCCCAAACAGAAAAGCTCTTCTCTAGTACTATCCTGATCTCAGCTCTGCCACAAGTCAACAAGCCCAAACAAGACTGTCTCCATACTAAATCCAGGCCTGAACCTAGTGGAAACAAATATAGATACTCCAGCGTATTGAAGTTGCTAACACATATTTCCACCTCAAAGAAATGTAAGTACTTATAGTGACTCATATTCTGGATCTCCCGAGGAAAACTAAAAACAAATCTTGTGTCACCTTAAAAATTAACACATTTATTATACTATGATAAATAGCAGCACAATAGTCAAAAGTCAATGCAACATTTTCTTCTCATTTTGAGCTGGAGAGCACATGAAAATCATAATACAATTTTAAAATAGTTTTAGTCAGTTAAGAAGACAAAGAAATAGCCCATCCTACCATTATGAGTAGAACATTACCTCACTAAATTTGCTTTATCTTCAATTAACTGGAGTTTTAACACGCATATATTCTTGAGAAATTTAAACCACTCAAAATTTGCTAACAGATGCATGTAAGAACTTCTTTTGATAATTTTAAATAGTGGTTTGCAAGTCAGGTTATTATAGATGATGATATTATAATTTTAATAGAATTTTAGTCAAATATATGTTCTAAAAGCAAAAATGAATGGCAAAATCCAGCCTTTCAAAATTGGATGCTTATCTTCAGTACTATCTAACTGGGTTCTGTACAATGAACATTCTTTAGTTGTATTCATTGTATATTTTTCTTTAGTATCAATATCTTTTTAAAACAAAAAGAGAAATATACATATTACACAATATAAAATGTGAAAGAAGATGCTTACCACTCAGCTTGGCATTCAGAAAGTGTTAATGTGTGCAGCGAATATCAAGAAGCAAAGGTATTGTTTGACTTCTGACCTTTTTCAATTATTTGTCAATTTATACCTATGAATAATTCTTTTTTCTTTTAATGTTAAATGATTAATTTAAACACCAAATCATTTGCTGACATTTCAATCTTCATTTCTTTTTAGCATTATGATGTTAAAACCCAACATAATAATCATGTTAGTCTGTCTTAAACAGACTTTTATTGATGGTTTTTCTCATTGTCCCTGCTAGAGGGCACTAATGCTCTCTGATGACCATCAAAACCAAACAAAGAAAAAATTGTTTTTTCCTTTGATCTTACAGACAGATCTACAAAAAAAATCCTTGTATTACGGAGTTAAGGATCTACACACAAATACTATTGGGAAAACAGTGCCCTCCATGTAACTCCAATTGTTATCTTTTTAATGTTAACATATATCTTACTGAAAAGAAAGTTGTAACAATGGTGTGAAAGACAATAGTTAAGTTTACAAGGACCATTTAGTTAGTCAATGGATAAAGCCAAATTCAAAGAGGAAAATTTCTGCAAAAGATGCTTTTCTCTATCAAGTAAAAAAATACTGCTTGTAAAGATTTTTAAAGGATTTAAAGGAAAAATGAAGTGCCTCATTTTTAATAAAAGAGAAGTTCATGTATTTATTAAAAAAGAGCTAATTATGACAGACTGAAAGAAGAATTACAATGTATTTTTAAAACAAAATGTATACCAGTTTTTCACATTCAGTTTGTGACTGGCACCTGATCATTCTGAATATACTTTACTAGATGTATTTTCATACAAAGAATGAATAAATATTTGGTTGGATTAATCATTTTATATATAGGTTCACAACATAATAAAGATAATATATAATTGTCATCCTATTGTGAAGTTACAGCAAATAATATCACTGCAGTGCCAGCTAAGAAGAACAGAATATTATGCCTTAAATATCATCCTTAGTTATTAGAGCTTCCAGCTTTATAAGGAGAAAGTCATTTGGCGCTTTTAAAATATTTTATTTCAATACAATTCAGAGATCCCATACTTGAATAATCCAAAGTGCTACATGAGGACTAGTTCAAAGACTTAGTACCAAAACCTTTCATACAATTATATAATTCTAGTCCTGCCGGGCATGGGCTATACTTTCTTCTCAATCTAGAATCACCTGAGCATATGTGATGAGCCCAGTGACCACACAATCCTGTATATTTCCAACAGTTGCTAGTGCCCAGTTACATCCTGGGGAGGATTTGAAGTGCCTGGCCAAGATTCAAGAAGTAGCTTCCCTAATTCTGGCAATTGCTTCCCTGCTTTGTGTGTGGTATTTGAGCATTCTTATTGTTCTGGGCCATAGATAAGCCGACATCCTCTTTTCTATCTCTCTTTGCCTCTATCACACCAATTTAGTTTTCTGTATCTTCACTAGTTACACTCACTGAAATGGGCATTGTGCAACGCCACATTCTTTAGGGGTAGAGTTCCCTTGCCAAAGGATGCATACCCTGTTCAGTTTATTCTTTCTTCTAAGTATTGTTGTAGACCAGAGAACATAATATGGAGAACCACTGCTAAGCTAGCAACGGTTGCATTGTCAGTTATAATTGTCAGATGGTTTGTATGTTAGACTTTGATCTGGGAGAGCTAGGTTCAAATGCTTACTATCTATAAAACACACTAGGTTACTTGGACAACCATTGGGTCTCAGCCCAGCCTGACCCATAGGATTTCTAAGAAGTTAGAAGCAGGGGACCTTGAGCTCTTCAGAGAAAAAAAGTTTTGTCTGTTTGAGGTGTCTTTCTAAATATGTCTTCAATAAACCTCATTCTATACTAAAAATATTGGGGCTTTGCTTTCATCAAAAGTTCCCAGTTGCCCAAGTTATTGTTCTCTTCTATATGATTATTTTGGTTCATGTCTTTGTTCTAAATCCAACCTAGGTCCAGTCTGAGCTCTTGAATAAACCTTCAGGAATCAAGATCTATCTGAACTGCACTGATCAGTAGGCTCTAGATGAAGTGGATTATTAGAATCCTTTTCAGTCAAGATTCAGGCCTGGGCATGGGATGGAAACAGAACTGGTCACACTTTTAGAATATCTCTTCTGGGAATGGGACAGGGGGTAGCACATCTGTCTCTTTATTTTTTGGAGGTCTTTGATGAATAAAGCATAATATCCTTCATGGTATCCATTCAGCTCCATTGGGTGGGAATGAATGGCACAGTATTGGGCTAGTTCTCCTCCTTCCTGTAACACCAGTACATTGTGTTGATTGGAAGTGAGGTCCTACCTGCAACCCCTATTATGTGGGATGCTGCAGGGTTCAGTACTCTCTCTGCTCCTATTTACCATCTACATGAAGCTAATGGGTGACATAATTTGTTGCCATAGGATGAAGTATCATTAACATACTTCAACTAGTGCAGAGTGCATCTATGCAAACAGTTATGCAAGCTCCTAGGATGACACACATTATATCACTGTTATGTGAGCTGCACTGGTTGCCAGTGCAATTCATGTACTGACCTTTATGTCCTAAAGCATACATGACAGGGGATCAGGTTATTTGAGGGATTGCCTCTTCCCTATAATATCTACCTGTACCATCAGGTTAAGCGGGAGAGATATGTTATGGATCTCATCTACTATGGAGTTCTATCTGGCAGGATCCAGGTTTTCTGCTATGGCTTTTCTGCTATGGCTCCTGCTGTCTGGAACATCATTCCCCCTGAGGTGAGATTAGACTCATTCCTATTAGCCTTTCAGAAAACTCTGAAAATTTGTTTTTTCCAGAAATCTTGGGGATCTTATGGACAGCCTGCAAATTGGTTGTATTTTACCTAAATGACTGTTATTCTGCAATCTTGCTATTTATTTATTTTTATTATGTTTATTGCTTTAAGTGTTTTAATGGTTGTGATATTGTTTTGTTAGTTAAATTATTAGCTATACACTGTCCATGGTGATTTCCAGTGAAATGGATGGCCATATAAATTTGTTAAATAAATAAAGAATGCTAATCCATATTAATTCTGAAATATGTATTCAATAATTTAAAGATATTTCAAATAATTACTTTGAGATGAACCAGTGCTATCTCCTTAATCCTTCTTATTAGGGATTAATACTATTTCATAGTTTAAGTCGCATAACTGACTTGAATTATTTACATTTAACTTTGTTTCATGTATGTAGCTTTCCTTAATAGATAAGATGGAATTATTTTCAATCATTTAATCACCTAATACTAAGATAATTTTGTTTGAAACCTATACATTTATAACACTTTAATTCAATACAAGCATATAAATGTGTAGTAAGTGGAATCAGTGACTACTTTGAGAAATGATACATGTTCTTTCAAAGACAACTCATATTCTGAGAATGAAACACATATTGCCATTATATTTTACTCAGTCATGTATCATTCACACTATAAAACAAACTAAAGATTTCAGAAAAGCAACTGAAGATTATATACAAATTGTTCAATATTAAGACTTTGATGTATGATTATTATGAAATTACTAGGAAACAAAAATACACACAGAAAGCCATCTAGTTATTATACTTCTTGATAATTATATTTTGATGAATGCAAAACCTTTATATCACATCATAGCCTTTTTTGAGAGAAAATATACGTTGGTGCTTGTTATCTTGTGCAACATTAATTTGGAAGAAGATAAATGGTCCATCTCCCCACAAAAAGACTTTTTCAAAGAGGACAAACAAGCATAGAATGAGACTTGGATAGGTCATGTAGACTGCTAATTTTATTTGTGCAAAAATTGTATACACGAGTTGTCTAAATTTATGCTGTACAACTTGATCCTACCCATGTTTATTTAGAAAATAAATCCCACTGTTTTTAAAGCAAACTACTTCCAAATAGGTGAATATGCATTTGCAAAATACTTTGCTCTGTTTCCTTGTATTACTGATTTCTATTCTTCCAAATATAGATATGTACGCATTAAGCTTTTTCAATGAGACCAGTTGAGCAGACCATTTTACTAAATAATCAGCAATTTTCCCAATCTTTTTTTCAAATAATGTCTCTTAAAAACAGAACACATTGATATCACCTTTTATTTCTGAATATTTTTGTGGTATTTAGTGATAAACAACAAAACAAAAGAGAAATAATTGCTGCTAGAGGAAATGGATGACCTGTTATGTATATCTGGCACTGGGAATGGATAGGAGAATGAAGGGTGCACAGCTTCTAAAAGACCTCAAAAATTTAAAGCTTCAATTGGTGCTGAGTATTGTTTAAAAGGGTGGTGATTCTATGTATACATTCATATATTTATGATAAATTATTTTTCATGTACAAGATAAAATTGAGTTTTTTGTTAAGTTAGAAGAAAACATTAATTTTTTCAATATGTTCAAAACAGGCAAAGAGAAGAAAAATTGCATGATATAACTGGAAACTCTCTATAAAACAGAAATACATCCAAGTGATACTCCAAACAATTTATAAGGATTCCAGGTAGCAAATGCAATAGCAGAGAATGTGTTACTTGAAATAAATATTGCACAGATGCATATGAACTATGGGTGCTCAGTAAACATGAGATTCTGCACAATTTGGAGGAAAAAATGAAATTTTTGCCTAGCAAGTGAGTTGTAAATTATTATTTTTTCTATGTGTGTTAAAAACTTTCATAGGAACTATAGCTTTGAAAGAAAGGAACAAAGAGGGCTGACAGCCTATGGTCAATAATATGCCCAATATACTAAAAAAACTTAAGGTGCTTTATATTTTAGCCAAGCCACATCTTTTATATCTAAGTAAAATAGCTAAGTAAATGACAAATCCTTTTTACAGACACTCCAAAAAATATAGATATTCTACATTTATTTGTCTTTGGAAGTTAGTTTTTTTTCATATAAACTAATAGCAAAGCTAGGAAACTCTTTGACTACAAGAAAAATTTACTGTTTTTCTGCAATATTTGCAAAGGGTGAGAATTCATCAAAAAGCATTATAGTAAGCCCTGGGGTTGTTACCAACAGACACAGTGAGAAATTTTGATAGGAAATGCTATATTTGGCCAGAGGCTTGAACTCAGACATCCAGTTATACAAAGCCAAGATTACCATGTAACCTCTTCTTCCTCTAGAGGTGGCTCACTGATCACACCCTCTACAGTCCTGGGAGGTCAACAGCACAACGCCCTTTCCCATTTCCTTCTGCCACTCACAAAACAGCCTGCTCTGTGACAAATCTATATGTAGCAATGTTCCAGCGCAAAATTGCAATTTGTTTTGCTCTTGCAACACTTCTGAAATGCAGCAAAAAAATGGGAAAAAATTATCTATACAGGTGGGATAAAAAGAACACTCAGTGACAGTTTCTGCAGATATTTTAAACTTAAAGGTTTCTAATGGTTGAGAAAAATGTTATGTTATGACCAGAAATTATGTTGAAATCTGCTTTGCAACAAGTGTTCATCCCTAAGAAATGTTTATTAAAAATATTCAGTTCAACATATTTAAGAATTTCTTACACATTTATCTTGGGGATATTGTGACTTCATCTACTTGATTGCAATGGGGACATCTAAGTGCAAAGAAAGAGAAATCTAACCCTTATTTTCCAGCCTTTTTATTTTTTTAAACAAAAAACCCAAAAAATAAAGAATTATTGCTGCATGGGATGAGGCTAAAGGAGAAAAAAAAATTGAAGGTAAAATAGAAATTTTATGTAATGATCATAATGTTTAATTTCTTCCTGAAATATAAAACTATACCAAAGTTACAATGATTTGAAGAATCTTCTCCTGTTTCTAAATAATGTTACTATTTCATTTAATAAATATTTAAATATTTATTATATTTTATATAATAAATATCTGGATTATATTTATTATTTAATATAATCCAATAAATATTGGATTAGCTTCAATTATAACCGATTTAACAATTTATCAAAGTATAAGTTGGAAGTCTTCTCTTTTCTCAAATAAAAGTGGTATCTACTAACTACAGTATGTGTACTGAGCTGAGCACTTATCCTAAATCTACTGTATAAGTACTGCTGAGCTAAGAACAATAATATGATAATGAAGCTACATGTCCACACAGCGAGTCATTTTATGGGGTGAAGCTGGAATACTCATTTTCAATTAAGGTAATTTAAAATTATTTATGTCAGCCATAAGCTACCTAAAATGAAAAAGTTATAGTATAAACATCTATAGAATTAGTATGTGTGCTGCTTATGAAAACAGCCTCCTGGCCTGTCATAATATCAAATCTCTTCTAAAAAAATTTTCCAAGAAAATTGCAGGGATTTTTCTAGGCAGTCTTCAGAATTAGACACAATTGAACTGAAGGAAAAATAATGGAAATAAACTAATGTCCCAATTATATTTATTTTTTAAAAAAACATAAGAACAATGATATTGTAGGGAGGTACACACAATCTTCCTCATCTTGTGATAACATGCCACATAGCCTGTATTTAGAAAATATCAAAATGAAATGTTTGTGGGTAGAGCTCCTCAACACAAGACAGCGCTCTTGACTGGGCCTATGTGTGATTCATATGTGGAATTCTGTCAGTGCATAGGTCCTTCCAAAGCCTCCCCATGAAATGGACACTGAGAGATAGGATAGCTTCTGGATATGGCAGCTATTGGCCTGAGACTAATCTCTATGACTCATAACCTATCTTAATGCAAATTTAGACTTCAACTCTGGAATTCTTAACAAAAACCATTCTTCCTCTTGTAAGCATTATCTTGACCTGTAATGGGCCAACATCAAGATAGGATACAATGTGTAATTTAACTATAGAATTCACTGACATCAAATGTAATGATGATCATCTTCAGATATTCAGATATTCTTCAGAGCACATGGGAACACAAATGTAGCACTTCATTACAATATCTTAAAGCAGCTGCATCTTTTCCTGGAATCCATGCAAGTACAGCACAGCTGCATTAAAATAGATAGATGCTATAGGCCTGTTTCCCACACTAGAAGTACATTTTGAGAATTAAAATGGCAGATCATTTCTATAGCTGAGCAAAGATAATTAGCCTTCTGCAGGTGCCTTATTCTTCTAGGTGTAATTCCTAATTGTTGCATGGCAACTTTTGTATATCTTATGAATTCAAGGATATAACAGGACAGAAACTTTAAGACAAAATTGAAAAAGAATTGCATGGCTATCTGCCCAACACATGAGAATGTTAAATTGCCTGCCATGGGATAAAGCACTTTTTGTACTTGCAGCTGACATGGCAGTATTAAATCAAACTACCAGGCTGTAAAATCAATGAACCTTCATTCCATTTTAAATGAATTTGGATCTCCATGTTAAGTGTTGAGGCTAAGAGTTTTTTTGTGATTTCATCATTCAGTAATCTCTTTGACTTAGAACTCTGTTGGCACAACTGGGCAATGGAACTGTAGGCATTTCAGCTCCATAAGTGCAAGACATTCATCTATATGTATTCTGGAGAATTACTAATGTTGTAATCCTCAATATATTAAAATAAAAAGCAAAAATTTGCAGTTTCTTAAAAAGCAACTGGATTTTAATTACAACAAGTTATTGGAGACTTTTTTTTCTCCGCTAGGCATGATGCTGCAGCCAATTCAGTGTTAAGCTGAACCGAAAAATACTTGGTATATTAGCTTGGCAGAGCTT
The DNA here is from genome assembly GCA_032468055.1 of Acrochordus granulatus. Taxonomy (NCBI): domain Eukaryota; kingdom Metazoa; phylum Chordata; class Lepidosauria; order Squamata; family Acrochordidae; genus Acrochordus; species Acrochordus granulatus. The sequence continues at coordinate 51,869 of JANHZU010007247.1, forward strand.
GAGCTAATGAAATTCCTTGGTTACAAAGAGGAGTTCATGGGAATTGTCCCAAGTGCTCTTGAACAGCAGGTGATTGTCTGATTGAAAAGGGAGAGGGGCCCTCTGAAATTAGGCGATTGCTTACTGGAGAGCAGGGAGAGACATCATAGTCCAACCAGAATTTTTTAATTAGCATCTGTTGTCCTGGTCTTGGTTAGGTTTTATTTACTT
>JANHZU010007247.1:55285-71850 GCA_032468055.1 Acrochordus granulatus
CCGCGGGAGGTAAGAGTCGGCAGAACTCTCATGCGGAGTTGCCTGAACGGGAAATACAGAGCGCGCTTACTGATGACGTGCAAGGTTTGGCACGAAGTTTCCTCGTTTCGTGAGTTGCGGCTCGTCTAGTGGAATATTTTTTGATTAAATTTTTTGCTCATCCTGTGAGTTTCTCACCCTGCAAGTTACTCGTCTTGTGAGGCACCACTGTACTCCCTTGGCAATTTTTTTTTATCCCTGCACACAAACTTTTGTATCCAGATTTTGCTCAGTTCAAACTAAATACAGTTCAAAGATGGGAAGTCTATGGCAGGGTACTATTCTCTACACCATGTCAATAAATTAGATATGGAAAATGTATTATATTAGATTTCAATTTTTTCATTAATCTGAAATTTATATGTAGGATATACCAGAAGATTTCTGCTTTTGAAGATGTTTATTACTACTCTTTTAAGTTACAAGTTAACATTTCCTGAGGATGATCATAAAGTTATTTGCTCTTAATGTAAGCTAATTTAAAAATCACATACATTTCTTTGGACTCACAGCATTTATCACTTGCTCAGTCACTGCACTAAGCTATGATCTCTTGAGCAAACAAAAATGGTATGGTTCACATATCATGCTAAACTGAATTAAACAAATTACAATATGCATGAATGTACCCTATGTTGTATAAGTAGTCCTTCTTTAGCAACCACAATTGGGACTGTGAACTCAATTGTTATTAGCATTATTAAGTGAGAATTACCTTTAATGGCTGGCTTACTATTTTTTTCTCAATAATTTCCATGAAGTAGACATGTTAGTTAGGATTAACTAAATTGTTTGCTTATGAAGTTACCATAACTTCAAAAATTTATTATTGTATTTAATAGCATATTCAGTAGCAACATATTACCACAGCTCAGATCTATAAGAGCACATCATGCAAAGCAGATCTGGCCCCTACGAATAAAACATTTAAGTAAAATAAACCAGACAAAGAAAGTCTAATTTTCCCAACAACTTATCAGTGGAAAATAATACCATAATTGTGAAGCTTTGGTATACCAGTTCTGTACTTAAAGATGGCATCTGTTGACTTTTTTTTACTCTATGACTTAAGGGTAATGGTAAACTTCAACATTCAGACTTATACAACAAACAACAACCCTTACTAATCTGTACAGTCTGCAAATTTTACATTAGCCTTTGCTAATTTAGATTGAAAAAATATCTGCTATAGGACACTTTCTATAGGACACTTTGCTAATTTAGACTGAAAAAATATCTGCTATAGGACACTTTCTTACTACATTATGTACCCACTATTGTTCTATTGTTCTAAGGGTCAAAAGATTAATTATGTTACTAAATAGTCTGTGTTTTTGAATACATTCCATGTTAAAAATTGGAGAGAGAATAAAGTCTGTTTGCCCTTGCACAGTGCAGCATGAGCACAATAAGGCTGGGACATGTTTATTGTTGGCTGTGTGAGAGTATGTGCGAGTGTGGGGGTAGTCGATGGGGCATGGGACAAGTACAGTGGGGTAGGCGTGATTGCTGCCAGGTGTATGAGGATGTTCAGGAGGCTGCCATGACAGGAGGTACTATAGTATAGGAACCATAGCCAAGCTCCTCAGGGGAAACAGCCAATGGAGTGCATGCAACTTTGCAGAGCGACTTGTAACTTTCCCTGCCAGCTTCCTCTTTGACTTCACTTGTCAGAAACTGGCAGAAAAGGTCACAAATGGTTATTGTGTGACCGTGGGATTCTGCAACCATTGTAAGTATGAGCTGGTTGCCAAGTGCCAGATTGTGATCGTGTGACTATGGAAATGCTGGGATGGCTAGAACCTCAAGGACTGACCATAAGTACCACTCATTCAGCATTGAATGGTTAGTGAACTGATTAAGCAAGGACTATCTGTAATTCCACTGTGTGTCCAGTTCAGATTTCAGTCCAGTTCAGATTTATCCTAATCCTGAAATGCTAAATTATAAATTGCAACTAAAGATTTTCCAAATTTGCAAGGAGTATACATCAATCATTGTGTTGTTCAAAAACATGGGAGGTTGTTTCTTCCTGTAACAAAAGAAACAAATGCCCTATAATATTGATGTTTAAAAAAACTTGAACTTTATTTTTATTTTATAAAAGTATTTTTAAAAAGGTATCAAAAATATGTTTGCAAAGATTTCTATACAGATAATCTTTAGATATTTGCAAACATCTGAAAAATATAATTGAAAAAAGCGAAGTAAATATGCCAACCAGATTGTCACACATTGCTTTAATCAACATTCTTGCATTTTTGGTTTCAAAAAACTAAATATCTGCCAAGACTGTTCAGCAACTAAATCTGTAAGTTCCCATTTTAAGGCCATTCACAGATTGGTTTAATCTTTTTTTAAAACATGAAATTTTATCATATTATTTATTATTATGTCTTTAAACATATGCAGGTTCTAAAGCAAAAATATGTATTTTAGAAATATATATTGTAACAATATGCTATATTATTATGTGATTAGCTAAGTTTTAATAGCTTATCTATACTTTTTTTCTTTTTCTTTGTTACATTACATAAGACAAAGAGACTTATTTAAGGGATTCTTAACACATAACAAAAGTTGTGACTCTACAGAAGTATTTGCATTGGTTATTTGTAGAGAAGACCAATCTGAGCTTCTTTAATCAATTCACAGTTTATTTTTTTATATGGGTGGCCAATGAGGAAAAGGGACCTTATTTAAGGATTTAAAGGAACTTATCTGATATTTCCCTGTTTCAGTTTTTCCAACCTGCTCATTGTTTTTTTTTAATGATAAAGTGAAACTAATTCTGCAAGCCTGAATTTGATCCCAAATTATTTTGGCATATAGCTGGGGGAAAAATTTTTTTGTAATGGCAGCTTAAACTTAATAATTCTGATGAAAAAGTATATTATTTGCAACCTGCTAATGTAAGTAAAATAAAGGAAGCAGGGCCATCAACAGGGGTTCAAAAAGGTCAAGATGAATTGTAATTGAAGCCCCAACCCTTTTTAATGTATATTGCTACACCTTTCAAAAGGGGCAGGTCTTTGATCGCACAATCACAGCTACCATTTTAACTTTTTTGTTATCCCTGGGTGAAGAAAGCTAAGACAACCTGAAAAGAAAGGTGTAAGGAGAAAGAGAAGCATATCACAACCAATAAACAAAAGGGAAAGGATATACATCCAGAAAACAGGAGCCTTTAAAATAAGAAATTCTGTAGATAAGCAGACAGTTTTGTACCTCTAAACAGAAATAACTCTTACATCATATTGTTTATTCAAATATTGTTATTGTTAAATAATAGCTTGATTTTTGGTAAGGGACTGGTCTACCCAGTGAACATAATATTCATAATTGTGCAATGCCAAGAAAACAGTTAATACAAGACAAAATAACATCAGAAGTCTATTTCTGATCTTAAGTGAGAGCAGCAAGATTTTAAACTATTTAGTCTCCGCCAACTTAGAAATCATACCATATCTGGCTAGAACAAAACTGATTTAGCATAATAACAAATCCCACAAAAGAAATAGACAAAAAGAAGAAAAAAATGTGCTTTTAAACTTTTAAATGGATGAAGGCAAAATAAAAGTTAAATGAAAATCTACCGAAAGAGCTTTGATTATATAAAAAATAACTTCATTGCATAAGAAAACAATTATATATGAGGAAATCATTACTGAGAGAAGCATGGGTTTGAAATATTTCATATAATCAGAATGGACTATGAGCTCTCTTTGCATCTTCTAGATTAATTCTTCTTAATATTGAAGATATTTTCACAAAATTAAAATAATGTCACTCTTCCCATTAATATTTTTATTTGGTAAAAATAGTTTTTTCATGAAAAATATTTTATTTATGTTAATATTTAATGGATTATTCATTATTATAAAATTGGAATTTGTAAATGATTCAATAAATAAATATTCTACAAATGCATCAATTTTTAATACGGTGAGCATCAATAAATATAACCCATACAGATACAAGTTCTTTTGAGGTCTTCCATAGTTTCTCAAAGTAGAAAGGAATCCTGAGAGCAAAAAGTTTAATAACACTGTTCTAGATGCTATACTTCATTAAAGTATATATCCATAAATTCATGGATTGTTTTCTTTTTAATTTATAGGTCAAGTGGATGGTCATACAAACAGAATAAGTAAAAAATAGATGTTAATGAATCCAAAGAGGCTTTAAACAAATCAGTGATAACCACAGTTTAAGAAGTGGAAGCAAAATAAGCTGTTACTCAAGGTCACACAAGAATTACTAATGTGGCAGGTATTTTTAAAAATATTATTAATGCCAAAGTTTATAGTACCATGTGTAGATTTTATGACCAATTAATCATACAGAATTTGCACCAGAGGCACAATCTTATGCATGTAAATTTAAATTCTCAGTGCCCACCTGAAATGACAGCCTTTAATTGTTGCTATAAATCAATAAGATGCTGGGTTAAAATGAAATCCACTGGTATTGAGGTAATAATTTAACTTTAAGAGAATAAATTCTAAGGCTTGTAAGGTGAGAACACTCTTACCTCCATGGGAAATGCTTTAAAATTAACTGTGTGTTCTGAGCCACGTTGATTTTCTCTGCCCCAGTGAAATCGAACATTGTGAAGTTCAAATTCATGGCCTCGAGGTAATGGCCCTCCTACTAACACTGGAAAAGAGCACAATGCAAATTATAGCAAGTGATATTCATGGCTAGCAATATTCTAAAACCTCTTCCAACAAACAGTTGGAAAATTGTGTCTCTTTGGGCAAAGGTCAAATGTGAAAACTATAGAGGGGCTCACAACTAACATAGTTGTTTCTTGCGCTAGAAGAGCAATCTACTTGGTGATTATACTATGTAAATAGTATGTAGTTGCATTCTCTTATTTATGCAGTGTCACAGCTTTTCTTAGTTCAAAATATACATTGAACTTTGCTAATGCCACAAAACTGTACTATACAAGAGGTCTATGTTTTACTATGTGAGAGTTGTTTTGGGAATATACCTGGCCATTGAAAACAAGAAGGAAATAAACATTAATAAGCTGATATAAACAGTGTTGTAACCTACAATGTGGTTTGTATGACTGTGGCTTCACATGTCATCTGATTTCAGCCACTGGGGCTCATTCAACAAACTGGTTATCAGACTTGAGTTTCATTTGTGAGGCCTGCTAATATGTAATAACAGAGACTGACTATCAACCACGATTTGACAGATTTTGGAACAAGACACCAGCAAATGAGAAAGCATTTTGGACGGTGTCTTTCTCCTTAGACAATTCACATAAATATATTTGGGAGATATGTTGGAATATTTTAAGCTATGTGTTTCTCTTCTATGTTTAAGCTTTATATCTGTAAATATGCAATTATTACAAAACATAAATTACTGTAGTCTTCAATTATTTCCTTCTAGCCAGGCTCAGAAAACTATTATCTTGCTCACATTTCTTAATGGAAGTTAGGAAAGTGATTTTTAAAACCAATGTTTTAGGAATATTGCAGATTAAAAATGAGACTGGGATTATCACAGTACATTTTGAAGTGTTCAGGGGATACATACACAGACACACACATATACACACAAACATACGCATTCTGGAGTGTATATTTGTAAGCGTTTTTTCTAGAATTTTGCTTATTTCATTCTGCATAATTAAAAAACAAAATAATTGTTTTAGAAGAAAGGCCTGTTTGATAGATTTGGACAAAAAGTATTGAACTTTGTAATCTTCAGTGCAGCCTGCAAAAGAGAAGTTTCAAGACTAAAATAAAACATCAGACAGCTTAGGATCCAGTATATAAAATCATTGCCTTTAGGGCAGCCAATTATGGTTCTTTTCCTCTTGATGATTTAACAAAAGATATGCCAAACAATAAATTAAAAAGGGTTCTGTGAATGTTCAGATCAACAAATTTACTGTAGTATGCACTTTCATATAACATGCCATTCTTCCAGAAGAAAGGGGAAAAAAATTCCAAATATTCCTTTCCTGCCAAAAAAAGGCACCCAAAGTATGTGTCTACTCTGAAAGAACCATTAAGGAATTTCCTTCATCTCGATGCTTCAGTAGGATTGATATACCCCACTCTTGATGTAAAACCAATATCAGTACATTGGCAATATATGCCTCTCTCAAATTTGTACATGATGAAATATAGTGAGCATAATTCTTCCATGATTTCTGCTTGTAATTTTTGGAAAATACCTGAAGTGGCCTTAAAAATTTCCTGACTCAGACCTGAAACTTCCCAGGGCAGTATATCTTCTAATAATTTGGCTATTTATATAACAAGACTTTTTTTAATCTAACTCAAGTTGCCTCATATTATTTAAAAGATTTCTAAGAATATTACAAACATTAAACTTTTTGTACATAATCAATTATGATTGATGGCATGATGTGCCATTTTATATGAAATTCTCTTTTAAACAAACAAACACTCCCAGCAATCACCAATCTTCTCTTCCAAGTAACTTTTGAATAACAGTAATATGTAACTAAAGTCTCTGTGAGGTTCACAGGATGCCTTCTCCATACTGATCACATTTGGTTATGTTTATGAAAGCAGACAATCAGGAAATTCAATTTTCTCAAAATAAGCATTCAATTTTCTCTAAGTTTCTCTAAATAAGTATTCTATTGTTCATGATGTTGAAAAATATGCCAAGGGCTGCGCTGACCAAGGATCAAAGATTTAAGTTCAGTATATCTAGAGGCCATCAGTTTGGTGATACTGCCATTTTGGTGTCTCAGTTTGACAGAGGAGGTTAAAAATAAAATAAATTAAGAACCCAAATAATCAAGAGTGAAAGCCTAAAACCAATCAGTTCTTTAATTTATGGAACATCATTATCTTTCACCATTATACTTAGTACCACATAGCCATAAAATTCAGTGCAAATTCAGTTGAGTCAGAAATGTTGGCTCAGTCATCCCCATAATGTATTAATAATATTAATAACACATTGAATACATTGATTGAATTAATGTATGTGAAAAAAGGAGAATTCAGACAAATTGGAGCAAGTTCAGAGAAGGCAATAAAGCAGAACAGTATAAAGAGAATTGAGAAAAATGCATACTTGAAGCAATTTGAAGAGAAAACACAGGGAGAATTTATGTCACTCTTAAAGTACATAAAGGGATTTTGTACAAAGCTTTTGCTCTCCCAGAATGCAAAACATGAAATTTATTTAAGTTACAGAAAGGCAGACTCTGAAAGAATGTTAGGAAAAAAATCCTCTCAATTAAAAGCAATTTAACATTGGAAAGAATTAACAGGGCTCTACTTCATAGGATGGATTCAAGGAAAGTCCAAATAGCTCTTGGGCAGGAATTCATTATTTTACATTACTACACCAAGTAACAGAGTGGACTTAATGCCTAAGAGGCCCCATCCAGTTTTCTGATTCAAATAAAATATTTCTGAATATTTTGCTAATAATGATTAACATAATTTTAAAATGAAATGATGTATGCTGGTATTAGCTTATCCTAAGACAAACAAAGAAGGTACGTAGTGAGAAAGCATACTTGACTTGGTCTTTAAGAGGATCTGAACTGAGTGTCCATCATTGACGATCTCACAATCACGGCATACAACATAATTTGGTGATAAGTGTACTTCCAGTAACAATGGGTCATATTTGGCCTCTCTTGAATTCAAGTTAATAGGAGATTGATATTCCCCATTTGCATCAGGAAAGATTAGCCCCCACTCAACACCTGAAAAACAAAATAATATATTTCACTGAAGTGAAAGATAAGTGTTTCTATATGTTCTTAGAAGAATGGATTGTATCTGGGATAAAAGATTTATCCTGTTCTGCTATACATTTCTCAAAGCCTGTTGGAGATACTGTAGTTCTTACAAGATCAGAAGTAAACAGTCTGACATCAGAGTAGTCCAAAAAGAGGCTGGTGGAAACTGTCCCTCCCATCCAAATGAGAGTAGCTTAAATTAACTATATCACACAAGCAAGAGAAGCTGCACAAGAATTTTAACCTTGATTTCACTATAAACAGAGTTTGCATTTGAAGCATAGCAGCCACTGGAGTTCTTTATAATGGCTTCATTAGCTTCTACCTTTTCTAAACCACATTATCAAGAGAAGTGGGACAATGTCCGTATGAAAATGAACCAAAATTATTCATATCTATTACATTTCTAGAACAAAATAGGATCAAACTATGATCTATTCAATAAATGCCTATACTGGAAGAGGGATTATTTGTATGCAAATTGCAACTTCAAAGTTATGGTTTGCATAAGGGCTACAGCATTTAGAAGGATTACATTTTCCACCTGCTCAACCTCAGTGATGAACTATGCATCCCCCCACATTCCACAGGCTGCTTTTTAAAATGTGCTTGTTGAGTACAAAGATGCATTTAATCTCTCATCTGCTTTGGACTAGGAGGTTATGCCAAAAATTTATTTGGGAAAAATAAATCTATTTGATAAAATAACTCCTGTTCTAATTTTCATTTCTTTTTATCGCAATTATTGACCATAAATAAAACTATATACTCAGTTTAGTTTAATTGCAGAGTAAAAGTCTACTTAGACTGACATGGCCATCATTTGATGAACATAGAATAAACTAAGTAAAAATTACTACAGAACAATATCATTTCTGACACATAATAATCTAATGGGGGAATCTTCAGGTAAAATCCCAATAAGCATGTTCATCAGTAGAGAGAGCTAAAGAATCCCATAATAACTTTATAATAACACATGGGCTACTGATTAATACTCTCTGTAAGACATAAAAATGTCATCCGTGTGTAAACACTGGAAATAATTCAGGATGTTAAGATAAAATTTGCTTACCTGAATTAAACCATGAAACATCACAAAGCAAGGAGTACACCTGAGTTCATAAAAATTCTTTTTTCAGATTAAAACAAAGGTTTAAATTCCTAGTTACAGTAATTTCTTGATTACACAAATTTTGTGTGACATCTCCTTCTCACCATCTAAGAAGGTGTATATTTGTCATGTTCAGAAGTACCAAAAGCAGTCACCCTTCCTCCAACCACCCACAGACAATTTTCACCTAATTTCCAGCCTGAGGAAGAATCTCCGCACTACCTGCGATTTTGTTTTCTTAGTCCTCTATCACGACATCCCTGTCGACTCAACTTCTCACCAACTTCCCTGAAAGGAATGCTCTCACCTTTCAAAACACACACGATAAAAAACGAGAGATTAAAACTCCCTTCCAAGGGCCGCAGCAGTTGAAATCAGGGACTCGGCCGCTCCAGCTCGTCAGCGATTGAGTTTTGAACACGGCACGACAGCGCATTGCGCTTAAAGCGATTCCGCCGCTTCGTAATCGCTTTTTCATCCACCGCCAAACTTCTCTCTCGCTTTGGGATGCGGCTGGCTTACTCTGGAGCATTTCGTTTTCGTGGAAGGAAAAAGGTTTTATCGAGGCCCCCCCCCGGATGCCCTCTGAGTATGAAGGCATGAACGAGGGCAAGGGCCCTTCCAGCTTTCTCTCCCCCTTTCCTCGACTGATCGCAACAAACCACCGAGCCCGCCGCTCACCTTCCTCGTAGCCCCAGTCCACGCTCTCCTCTCTCTCAGGGGCTCGCCCCGACCCCTCCCCGAAGCTGCCAGCCATGAGTGGCGCTCGGCGGGCGCGCTCGGCCAGACCCGCGCCGAAGGCTGCTTTCCCGCTGCTCGTGCGCCTGAACCCAAAGCAGGAGCCTGAGCTGTCTTTGCAAGCTGCTGGGCTGGGGCTGTGCGAAGACCACAACTTGGCTGCAAAGAGAGAGAGACGCGTGTGGAGAAGGCGGTGCCTTTCTCGAGACGGGACGGTTTGCGTTTGTGCGCCACTGCCTGTGTCCTTACGGTGGCTTATGTTAAGAGGTTATGGAACGATGTGTCCATGTCAGAAGGCTGGCATAGGATAAAGCGATGCAGCTCAGAAAATGGGAAGAAAGAGAGTTGGGAAGCATGGCCTGGATCAGAAGTGAATTAAGTAGAAAGTACAACCCATCCAACCTCCCACCCAGGCCTGCCCTTTGGTTTTCATCATTTCAGGAATTCTCCTAGATGACACTTAAATTGTAACAAAGGAAAACTGTTCTTTCAAGTCCCATAACTATTACTGTGTGTCTGTTTCTGAATCAACAATCTTTTAAACTGAGATGATCTTCACTTCTAATTTCAGTAGTCAGCAATAATCAAGCCAAGAGTTTATAATTATCTAAAGCTGCACTATATTATTTCAAACAACCAGCTTCTTTGCATACATGTCTTTGGCTTCACAATCCCTGAAGCTCATTAAATCTGCTCATATAACATGCTTATTAAACAAAACACTTTCTACTCTGGCAAAAATTACATTAAGGCTTAGCAGATTCAAGCACATTCAGTCTGAGATATTTGTATTTCAGCGTGTCAAGGAGCCAGTGAATCTTCCTATCATAAATGGAACTGATACTGCATAGTCAGCTTCTGTCAGCCTCCTGGAATCTCTTTTTTCATATAAGAGAAATGTAATTCTTTATCATATCTTCATTTGCTCATAAAATAATACTTAGGATCATCTAATGCACATTAGGTGGTGTTGAAGAAGACTCCTAAGAATACTATAGACAAATAAGAAAACAAACAAATGGATCATTGACCAAATCAACCCAGAGTTCTCACTGAGGTACAAATGAGCAGGCTCAAATGATCCTACTTTGGACACATTTTGTTGAGACCTAACTACCTGGAAAAGGTTCCAGTTCTGGGAAAGATGGAAGAAAATAAAGATGATCAATAGCAAGGTGAATGGATTCAGTTACAGTAACAATGGGTGCACCATTGGAGGACATGAAAGATCAAGTGAGGAGGAACAGATCATCATAGAGAAAATATACAGTATCTCTGTGGCCACTAAAAGTCAACACTAACTTAATGGCACATTATCAATCAATCATCTGAGCCCTGAAAAGAATTGTCTATGCAGTTTGTTGCCTACATCATAAAGGTTGTTTTGTAAGATACAATAAATGACTAGGCAGCCAATTATATTTTAATCATGTTATATTAATCTAGCACATGTGGCAAGTATATTATTCAGAGTGTCATCTAAACTCATAATAATAGGCTAATGGAATAACATTAAGTATGGTTTATTGAATATGGCTGGTGTCTTTTCAAGGCAAGAAAGTTACTATTGCCCTCCTTAAACTGAATTTGAACAAGATTTAAAAGTATGTTTTCCCTAAATATTTCACTCCTACTCGAAAGTTAATTAAATAATTTCCGTTTGAAAATACCCATTCCTTCCAATGTTACAATTAAAAATAATAATTTTACAAATTAATTGGGACTGGGGGATATCAAAGCAATGTTTAATTATTTCTTAACTCTCTAATGCCTACCATTTTCTTACTTTCATTTCTATATTATTTTTTCTTAGCCCAAGCTGAGGGTATTTCACATTTCTAAATGTCTACAAAATGCTTAATTTAAAGATCAAGGAGGGAGGAGAACTAACTGGAGAAATTTCAGGCAGAAAAAATGATTGACTGATTAATTAATTTAATGTATACTGTATGCAACCCATCTCACTGCTGCAGTTACTCTTGTTGATCTAGTTGGTCTTCCTTTTTCCGCTCTCAGTGGCTCAGTTCACTGTGTCAAAAGCTAATAATCACATCATTACATAGGATTTCCCAGTTACGGGTAGCCCCTGTGTAACAACTACCATAGACAGTGACAATTTACAGTTATGAAAAAGTAACTTTACAACCATGCATGCATTTATGACCTTTGCAGTGTCTCTCTTAGTCACATATTTCCCATTACAGTCAGTTAGTACATATAGTCCTGTTCCCTTTATTTTTAATAATTATTTTTATTCAAGCTTTTTAAAAAGATACAAGCTAATATAAAGAAGAAAAAAGCAAAGAGGAAGTAAAAAGTGCAAGAAAAAAAGATGAAGAAAAATAGAAAGAAAAAGATACAAAGAAATTGTCAGCAGCAATTATAAAGTACAATTACTGTATATTTTAAGTTCCTTCTCTAGTTACATCTTCTGTCTAAATCTATCCAATCTAATAATCAAAGCCATAAATTACAAGTTCATTTTTTCATATTTATACAAAAAGTCCATAAGACGCTTTGAGTCACCACATAGTCCTGTTCCTGACCTGTTTTTTCCTTTCTTTTTTCCTCCATACTTACTCTCCTGTAATGCCTTCCTCTCAAATGATTATAATTGCAAACAAGAATACTCTTCTTACTAATTATCCCAGTAACAAGTGTGAGCATTTCCAAGGGTGGGGAGTAGGAGAAAAGGGCTATTAGAACCTGGCTTCCTCACGAGTCAAGTTCCAGAAACCCTCCACGCTTTTTGGACTCATGAGGCTGTTTGGAGTCATATTCTTCTGATGCTGTAAAGCAAAGTATAACTGAAAACACTATCATGGTCAAGTGATTTTCACTTAGTGATTGCTTTGCTTAACGACTGAGTTGCCAACCCCAATTGTGGTCACCAAACAAGGACTATCTGTACTTCATAGAAGCGTTATCTGTCTATCTCTGAATTTTCATAAAATAATATCAGTATGAAATGAAATAGAGTGGATTGTCCCCCTTCCCTATCCTTTTTCTATTGCATCTATTCAGAGTCAGTGTTGTCTAGATACTATTGTAATACAGTGTAGATGCTATTCAAAGGAGGCAACACAATTGGTTTAATCCTCTGGCTTTGTTACGCTACCTTTCTATCAAGATCCCAACCAACTAATGATGCTATTGGTACCCCTGTTCCTATTGTGTGGTGGTCATAACACAAGTTTGGTAAAGTGCTGTTATTTATTTATTTAAAAAGGAATTGTAAAGAGAACTGAGTCACTGTCAGTAACTTGATTACTTTTATTTAGGACTTTTTTCCAGTCATTTTACTGTAAGCCCTATTTCAAATCCACACAAAACCAGGAAAGGCCATAGAATAAAAGTGAGTTAACACAATCTGGTGCAATTATGCTAATCTGGCTGACCACTAACATAGTAGCAACCTCAGCTCCAATCAGATACAAACAGGAACAGTGCTTTCATCTAATACTGGAACCTGGTCAAACACTTCCTGCCAAAGCTGATTTTTTAAAGGAAAAAAGGATACCCATTAGTTATTTTTTATTCATTTGTCACATTTCTACAGTGTCCATCTCATCTAAGTGACTCTGGGTGATAACAAAAGATATAAAAGCATACATAAGAACAAAGTTAAAAACAGAATTTAAAAGGTTAGGGTTAAAATATTAAATATTGAAGAGTTAAACAAATTAAAAAGGTGGAGAGAACATCCTCATGACACTAACCATACTGACCACATGCCAATTGCCAGAGCCAGATTTTAGCATTCTTTCTGAAGGCCAGAAGAGTAGGGCCTGCCACACCTCTGGGGCTAAGCTGTTCCAAAGGGCAGGGGCAATGGTAGAGAAAGCTTTCTTCCTGGATCCTGCCAGATGTCCAGGCATATCCAGGTTCCAAAAACGGATGTGTCCCACCAAAATAAAGGATGTGGAGAGGAAAGGCATTTATTACTTTTCACTAATATAGATGCAAATAGTGATTAGTCCTATTTGGTACCATTTGAAACTCAATCTGAGGCATATATATGGGAGGAAGAAAAAACAAAGTTATCCCTATGACAAATTTATTTTGGCAAGATAGATGTAGTAAGAGGACTATTTTTTTAAAAGAGAAAAGACAAAAGGGGCTGGGGAATCTTCATAATGCTAAATCAATGATGAAAAGGAAAATAAACAATGGATATGAAGTGACAGAACGCCTACAAGACAATAATATCTTTATTGGATGGAAAAAGGACAAAAATGTAGTGGAAGATAAACTGAATAAAACAATATTTAACAGAATAAACTGTAATCACAAGACACTGGAAGATCTTTCACCTAATCTTAATTAATTCAAAAACCAGACGGATTCCTGAAAGAATTACTGAACCCCTTCTCTCACTGAAAAACTATCCATACATGAGAAAAATTGCAAAATCAGGACATGCAAGTGCTGGAATAAAATTCATGGCAGTTATGATATATTTCAATTTCAAATTTTAATTTCAATTTATTACAATCAAAGACCAGGACAGATAATGTGAAAATAAAATTTAAAGGGTTAAAATATATTTATAAAATGACCTAGCTAGCATCAATTGAGATTCAAGATGGGGCCTATATATAATCATAATTTGAGCTCTAAAATTATATTGGATATAATTGCACCTAAAATTGCAGCAAGGTAAAAGTATCTAAAACCATTATCAAAAAACTGATAATGCCTAAAATGTTAAAATTAATTATAATCACAGGGAATGAATTGGGGGACATTGGCTCATGAGGGTTCAACAAATCTTCTGTGCTTCTACACAAAAACTAGCTACATGTGCTGTGATTAAAGGTACTTCATCTATGAGCAGCATCTGGGTATAGGTCGAGTCTGCTTCAGATGCCTCTATACAAGGAGCAAGAAAAGGAAACATGTTCTGTGTTTCTATCTCTCCAGAATCATAAGGGCAAACCGTCTCAGTCAATGGGAGTTTTTTGTATTCACCATCCAAAACTGCAGAGGACATGGCTAGAGAACATGGAGGACATGGCTAGAGAAAAAGCTTTTTGATGGCTAGGTGTTTCTATCTGTGTGAAGTAGCTGGCAGCAATGACTATGTATCTCTTATGCACTGGTGACAGGAAGGTTGGGATCTTCCCTAGATCAGCTTGCCTCTCTGTATCCTTTATCCTTTGCTTCAAGGTTTGTTTCACCTGATCATCTCCCATCTTAAGAACTGTGGTGGGAGAGTAACTTATTTGAAATATTAGATTCAACAGCCTTGAAGGAAAAAAGTTGAGCTTTAGCCAAAGTTTTATAGAGGCTAGACACACTCTTGATTCAACTGTTATCATATCTGTCTCCTTAGATGTACGTTTGAGACACAATGTAGTATCTGGAGAATTGTTCTGATGAATTTGGATTGTATCCTTTCCAAAGAGGTGAAACATGAAGCTGTGGGGCCAAAGTCCCATAAAGAAGCTGGGCTAGAGGTTTTTCCTGAAAGAGTTTAAGTGCAGCTAGAACATATTGTCCTCCCTTGGACTGAAAAAAAATTTAAGGATGGCATTGGCAGATCTTTGCCCACTAGCCGCAGTGTATTCACAATGGGCTTTCCTCAAGCCAGTGGTATGCATGACTACTCCTAAATACTTAAAGCTGGACACTTGTTCTACTTTATGGCCATTAATGCTCCATCAACAGAGTTTCTGCCTTTTGGCAAAGGCCATAATCTTAAGTTTTCTGATTTCTAGATTCTCACTACTGCAATACTGGATCAAAGTTCTCAGAGCTCTTTTGAGCCCAACTGGTGTTCTGGAGAGGACTACAGCATCATTGACATAGAGCAATAAGGCAATATTATGATCCCGTAGTTTGGGATGGTGGGAAGATGAATTGCTTAAGCATTTCACCATACCATAAATATTGAAGGTGAAAAGCAAGGAGGCCAAAATACTGTCCTGTTTTATCCCCTTTTGTGTTGTAACTGGCTTTGAGAGAAACCCTTGCATGTTGCACCTGACCTTAACAGTTATGTTGATATGTAGGGCGCAACTTAAATAGAGAAGCCTACAATCTATTCATGTGGCTTCTGGCTTCTCCCATAGTTTGGGAAGGTGATCTAGCTGCAACATCTGTCACACCATTGATCTTTAAGGTTGATTTGGGTGATCTGGCTGATGAGGCAGGTGTTCCCTTCCTCCCTCACAGCTCCATGTGAGTCTCTCCCGAACAAAGAGGACGACCATCCCAGATAGGAGCGTACCAATCTTCAGTCAGGGGTATACGATAGCTGCATTTCCCTGCTAGAACTTCCAAACAAGCTCAAGGTACAGTAAATTAAAAAGGAATGAAATTGAAAATATAAGATTAAATCTGCGCAGAAAAGGAATTATTTTAAAACGTAGAAGAGAAAGCATGATAGAGATGCCAGTCTATCAGTTAATATGTTCCTCTGCTCATATGGTAAGCTTAATTTGCTCTCAACAAAGCTGCAATTTTTTTTCTAGATTTTTTGGGGAGGGAATGAGAGGAGCTAAAAGAATTATGACTTTCTCATCCTGCATTTTGGCTACGAGATACTTCTTTAAATAAACATTAATGGATTTTTTTTTTTTGCTAAAAGCTAGCAGGAGCTAATGGAGTTAGAGTCTAAAGTATCTAAAGGATTCTAACCAGTCTATCTCTCTGGTAAACACAATTAAGCTATTTACTGAGATTTCATTTATGGACAGGATATATGATTGGTGCATGCCTGTCTGTATGTATATAGTGTATGTGCACATGCCTACGCATCTACAGTATATGTATGTATGTGTGTATGACAGAGAGACATCTCCGTGTGCATGTAATGCATTTGAGATACATACAGTGGGGTAAAAAAAATATTTAGTCACCACCAATTGTGCAAGTTCTCCCATTTAAAAAGATGAGAGAGGCCTGTAA
>JANHZU010007247.1:144348-156502 GCA_032468055.1 Acrochordus granulatus
AGTTTAGAAAATAACATGACTGTGAACTGTGAACCCATCTATTAGGTGACATTAGATAGTAGTAGAAGACAATAAAGATTGTCCAAGGTCTTAAAAGATGGCATTATTACTTGAGTTTAGAAATTTGGGAAGCATTGAATGTTTTGTTCTTGGAGTTGGTAAAATGCTATTGCTTAATTTCTTATTTGCAGTTATTTCCTAAACTTTTATGTTAATATTGCTGCTTGATCTTAGAATCATAAACTTGAAAGTGGCTGTTTGGTCATAGTACTAACCCTTTCCTCACTCTAGGACTTTACACTATTATATGTGTGATAGAAATCTATCCATTCTCTTTTTGAATATCTCCAGTGAATGAAAACTTACTACCCTTGATTAATTGGTTCCTCCTAAATGTTAACTAAATTTGCATTCCTATAATAAGGTCTTGATCTCCCCCTGCCTGTTCCCTTAGTTTCTTCTCATACGAAATTTCCAATACCAATCTGATTATTGTTGCTCATCTCTGCAGCTTTTTGAGTTTCTCTGAATTGTTTTTAAAATGTAGTTCCCATTATTGAAGACAGTACTTGAGCTAAATAGTGAAAGATATAATAAAACAGTTCTTGTGATTTGAGAATATACTTTTGTTGAGCCTAACATTTGTCTGTATGTGATTATTTTCGTACCATTTTTACCCATCAAGAACACTTTCAATTATTTCTATCTGTTTTATAGAATCTGTCTTGTCCAGTTTTGTGCACTGAAAATTTGCTTTACTTTACTTTACCTCTTAATTCACATAATCAATGAAAGTAGTGGAAGAATATGTTGCCTTGATTGAAAGACTATGATACTGTACTTGATATTTAGGTTTATGAAGAATAGCACTATTTTTGTTTTCAAGCCAGTTATGCTTTTCCTACTAGACATGCTATGTAGCCCATATGTAAGTAGATTACTAATCAGAATATCATCAAGTATTTTGACAGAGACTTTGCTCAGTTAAGATCCATTTGTAACATTCCCACAATCTACTGAGAAATCCAAAATAAGATTAATCTGATGATATATCTTCTTATAAATTCATGCTGACCCTTGGTAATTGCTGGTTATAGATTTTAGGATCCGCTGTACAATCTTCCTAAACATTGATGTCTGATGGGGTGGTGTATAGTGTTCTGAACCTTCCTTTTCTTTCTTTTTGGAAACAAAACATTGTTCTCCTCTAGCACATTCTGCAGGATTTCTCTGAGATAATAAATAGACAATTGGCCAGTTGTCTCTTCCTTATTTATTCACTGAACAATATTTGTATGCTAAAGGCTGTGAGTGACTAACAATCAGAAACATCTTAGAAATAAACCCTCAATAAAAATAAATTTAAAAATCATAATAGCATCATAAGGGATTAAAAAGCCAAACAAACCAAAGTCATGTGTTCAACAGGACATCACAATATTAGAAGCATGCCTTTCTCCTGGACTAGACCAAAAAGGCAGGTCTTCTGAAACTCAGGATAAAAGAGGTAGACTGTGTCTCATAAAGAAAGAGTTCCAAAGCATGGGACAACGATTGAAAATACCCTTTTCCTAGTTGCTAGCACATGGCATTCTCAGATATTTGGGACTTGAATGAAGTTGACCTTGTCTAGTCTGATTGAATGGTTAGATGAATATGGAAAAAACAGTCACTCAATAACCTAGTCAAGAGCCATGTTGATCCTTAAAGGTGACAACAGCACCTGGAATTGCACCTGGAATCCATCTGGTAGCCAGTTGTGCTACCTTGGAATCATTTGATCACAGTCTCAAAGGCACCTTGTCTTGGAGAGATTTAGTCTCATTCTATACTGAATAGAATAAATATCCTCTTTTCAGAGAAGGCTCTCTGATAGTATCTTTCTTTCTAGCCTTTCTTAGAGTAAAAAAAATGGAACAGAATGTTTTTTAAATTATTTTGATTAATTACAAAGTTCTACATTAAAGTACAATAGAAACAAATA
Organism: Acrochordus granulatus; assembly: GCA_032468055.1. Classification (NCBI taxonomy): domain Eukaryota; kingdom Metazoa; phylum Chordata; class Lepidosauria; order Squamata; family Acrochordidae; genus Acrochordus; species Acrochordus granulatus. Next base: position 146,333 of record JANHZU010007247.1, read on the forward strand.
TATAAAATCATATGCAGAATCCTAAGCATGCTTTCTTTATTATAAAGAGGAGACAAACTTATCTGTTGTAAGATTTATTAAGGTAAAGATAAAAGTTTCCTCTTTCAATCATGACTGACTCTAGGGGGTGGTGCTCATCTCTGTTTCATAGCTGAAAAGCTAGCGTTGTCCAAAGATGCTTCCATGGTCATGTGGCCAACATGACTATATGCCAAGGGCACAGAACACTGTTGCCTTCCCACCAATTTGGGTGGGACCTGTTTATCTACTTGCATTTTCCATGCTTTCAAACTGCGAGGTTGGCAGGAGCTGGAGCAAGTAACGGGAGCTCACCCGATTACATGGCGCCTGGGTTTCGAACTCGGGCTGCTGATCTTCCAGATGACAATCCCAGCATCTTAACTGCTAGGTCACGGCACTCATAAGATTTATTAAACCATCTGCTAAATGAAGAATGATGTTTTCAGAACTACTGGTTATATGTATATGTATGGAAATTTAATTGACTACAGTTACTTAATAGTTTTTAAAATTGTGTAAATTATTGATACATTTTTTATATTTTTCTTCAAATGTCCTTTGTACTATACTTAGGTCAAGTTTTCCCTTTTTGCTGCTGAGCCCCAATAATATGCATAACTATTTTTAATTGGCAATCTGTAGGAAATTGGTCTGGTTGTAATATATCAGAGCGAATCATCACCTAACAGTGACAGTATTCATCACTAAAAAGCATTGCATTCCTAAAACTCTTATGTGTGATCAGGTCTCTCTATCATAGCAAGCCTAATTCTTACAGAAAATTACCTTGTAGGTAGGCTTCATGACTACATCCATTAGGTTAGATCATTTTGAATTTCTTTTTTAAATTTTTTTTAGAAAAGTACATGAACACAAATAGAAAACAGGTAAGTACAAGGTAATAAAGCACAAATATACAAGAGAACTAAAAATGTTAAGGAAGTTATAGTTTTCTGGTACACCATTACTGTAGTAAATTATGTAAATTAAATATACTGCTTTAAACAGCCAAGGTATAAGCAAAGATAAATACCAAGAACCATGATCAATATATAGACTCTCTTTATAGCCACTCCTCCTTCCACAAAAATTGTTTGAAGTAGAAATCAATATATTAAGTTATAGTCCAGGATTTTCGCGTTGGATTAATTTTGGTGTCAGATTTAAGGGGCAAAGAAGCATATTCCCACAACTTAATTAACCATACTTCCAAAGAGGGAATCAAATGATCTTTCCAGTAAGAAATATAAAGTAACTTTAGGGCAGTTGTACAAAGCTAATTAGGTATACCTAAAGGAAATACACAATTTAGTAACATTTAATAAGAATATCAGTTTGGAATGGGAATTTAACTTTTACAGTTTGTTTCATTCCAGTATGAATTTTTCAGGATAGAAAGGATAGCTTTAGAACATTGTTACCAAATGTGAAAAAAAATGATCTGATCTCCTTATATTTCCAATAATTTTAGAGAAGAAACTATCCAGTTTCATAATTTATTCACAATAAATTTAATATTCTTTTTACTTTGAAATGGTTATTGTTGCTTCTCTTTTCTGCATTAATTTGATCATGCAGGCTTTGCCTTATTCACATTCTGAGTTTATACTTTACCAATACAATTTATTAATCAGAATAAATAGCATATTATAAGATTTTTAAATTAAGTCACATTTTTCAATATTTGTCCTTATTTCTGCAATGTTAGTGCTGCGTTCTGCAATTCCAGTATTGTGCTACTTATTTCAAGCTAAATCATAGATAATTGTGAAGGAAGAGTTTCAAAGTATTGTATCTTATTGATAGTGAAATATTGCAATCTAAGTGAGTTACATTAAGCTTCCATTGAACACATTTTAAAAAATTTTTTTTAAAGAGAACATAACAGGTACAAAGAGGGAAAGATGGAAAGAAAAAACAAAAGCACAGAGAGAAAGAATAAAATAGAAGCTTCTAATTTCCTCTGCAGCAAATATGATTACAAAATCTCTTATTTTAGTGAAAAAGTTCACTTTTTTCTAATCATCAGAACAACAAGTCATAAGTGTATTTTTTTTCCATTTCATGCAGAAAGTCTGTAGGAGGTTTCTTGGCAGTCATAAATGTAGAAGCTGATCAGGAAAGTTTATTTAGCCATCTTTGCAAGCTCCATCATCTTCACCAACCATTTCATTTCTCTCCATTGTGGGCAGTGTCTAACCTTTACACTTTTGAACATGTAATAGTCTCACTATAGTTATAGTTATTCCATTACTTTTTTCTAGTTGTCTAGAACAAATTTCTTAGCACTTTCTTCTTTATAAGCATAGATATTTTATGGTGAAATGAGAAGGGAGAAACTTGGACTTAACTATTTTCCCATATTCATATCACATATCCAATGTATTATTTGCTAATGCATGATCTCTTATAAGTTGTTTATTTCTTTTTGTATAGCCCAGAGCTACTTATGCAGACCATCTGGAAGACTTGCCCCTTCTATAGAATTAGCTAAGCCATAAGGAGATATAATCCATTCTGAGACCCATGTTAAACAATTAGCATGGTAATACAATTTAAAGTTCAGAACTGCTAATCTACCCTCCTTTGAATAATTTTGGATTTCCAGTGGGTTGTATAGAAATGAAGACTTGATTTGGCTGTCTGCCCTGAGGTTTGCAGGTTCCAGTAGAAATATAGTTTCCCCATCATTACAAAATTTCTACCATTTTATGTTCTTGATAAAGAGTTCAGAAATCATTCCTCTCATCATGGCCAAACATTGAAAATTTTGAGCTTAATAAATAAGCTAGTTGTTTGTTTGAACCACATGTAGTCTGTTGTTATAATTTACTTGGTTGATAAAAATCCATCTTATTTACCATATAAATTCTATTAAGCAAAAAAGCTGGATACAGTTTACTTATTTTTATTATACCCTCTTTTATAACCATGCTGTATGATTTATACCTAAGTAGCATAAAACATTTCATAGTATTGTATCTTAATTTTTTTGTGAAGTTTAACTCACACTGAAAGATAAAGTTTCTAAAATGAATAAATAAGAAAATAGAGATATGTGCTGAATATTTTAAAAGTAGTATACAGTGGAACCTCTGATTGCAAGACTAATCTGTTCCAGAAGACTGCTCTTAGTCTGAAATGCTCTTAAACCAAAATGAGGTTTCCCCCTAGGAAACAATGGAAAGTCGGATGATCCGTTCCACGTCCCAAAAAATATTCACAAAAAAATCATTTTCTACGGAATTTTATGTAGAAATTATTGTCCTTAATATCTGAAACAAGTAACAATGATTAACACACAATATAAAGCAGAAATAGAAAAAATTAACCAGCACTTATGGATCTACTCCGAGGTAGATTCTGGCATTGGCTGCTGCTAGGCCAGCTGCTGTCCAGCACCCCCTGCTGGATCGGGAGGATCCGCTGCTGCCGTTGTTCAAGGTAGAATGGCCTTTTCCCTCATCATTGCCTTTCTGGGAGTCTTTCCTTGGTGGTTTGGAAATGTGTCTTCTCACAACCTGCCTCCGTGCTATAAGAGGGGAGAAGACGGGGACAGGCTGGATGGTGCTGGGCAACAAGTGTGTGTGTGTGTGTTTTTGTGGGCATGTGTGTGCGCATGTGCACTTTGAGAAGAGTCCTGGCTGGCACAAGGGAGGAGAGGAGGGTCAGGGGATTGCCTGGAAGGAGAATCTGGAGTCTGAGTCTCGGGAGTTCTTTCTCTTGAACGACTTTCACTTACTTTATGTTGCTTATGCAGCAAGAGAAAGAAACCATCGGCTCCGTTGTGAGATTTCCCATGTGAGCTCATTGCGTGGTACTTATCTTGCGAGTTGCTGTTCATCAAACGAATTAAATTTTATTATTTATTTATTTATTAAATTTATATGCCGCCAAAATCCAAAGATGCTTTAAAAAAATTTGCTCGTCTTGCAAAAATCTTCTGCACTGAGGTGCTTGTAATACGAGGTTCCACTGAACTGTGAATGAGCCAATGTGGTCTAGTAGTTAAGGCACCAGGCTGAAACGAGGAGACTGAATTCTAGTGCAAGGTTAGCATGAAAGCCACCCGGATGACCTTGAGCCAGTCACATTCTCTTGGTGCAGTTCACCTCACAGATAGTTGTGAGGAAAATAGGGGGAGGAAGGTCTCTTAATATGTTCACTGCCTTGACTTTTTCATTAAAATAAAGATGGGAAATAAATAAGGAGTTTAAACTTAATTTTAACTTCGTTGTTCATTTACCACTTGTTTGGCTTTAAAGCTGAAGTGTATACCTTATTGTAACATAACTTACACTAATGAAAAATATCTGAAAAAACATATACTGTAGTTGAAAAAAATGTAATCCTTACATCTGAGTACATCTGTAACCTCTGAAGTACAGCCAGTTTACAAAAATAGGATGTTTGATCAGTTGGGTATAACTGTCATGTTGTTCTCTTTATAGCAGACAAGTATATGTTTGCCTATAAAAAGTGCAACTTTAAATGAATAGCACCTGAAATTAGATAAGGACCTTCTCAGGAATATTTGGAGAGTGATAGCAGCTTAAAGTGAGATAGAGGTAAGCTAGATGGACAAGTAGTTTATATAAGACAGCTTCTTAAAAGTGCTTTTGCCTGCCCCATTTGTATGCAGGTTAACCTGATATAGGTACTAAATATAGCGAGGACCAATTTGTGAAACCTCTTTCTCTCAAGGAAGGACTGTATAGCTATAATGTGCACAGCATTCAGATTGTTTGTTGACAGGTATGCACATGGAAGGATGATGTTAATTATATATTGCTGAAGTTTTTGTCAGATGAAATACTAACTGGTTTCTAAATTACAGCAGTTTTCTTTTAGTACATCTTCAGATTTTAATCTGTGAAAGACTGCAATGTTTCCTTAAAAGTAGTCACTTCAAATTTTTATGTATGAATCTTAGTTTTCAGACCTAATGAGAAACCATTATTTCCTGTACTTAACTCTAAAAGTAAAGGTTTCCCTTGAGAGCCGTGGCTGACTCATGGGGTCAGTGCTCATCTCCAATTCACAGCCGAGAGCACCAGCATTCCGTGGTCGTGTGGCCGGCATGACTATACCCAAGAACATATATGCACAGAACACTGTTTCCTTTCCCATTGAAGATGTACCTATTTATCTCCATGCGTTTTTACATGCTTTTGAACTGCTAGGTTGATAGGAGCCGGAGCAAATAACAAGCACTCATCCTGTCTTGAACTGCCAAGGTGCTGACCTTCCGGCCAACAAGCCCATTGTCTTAACTGCTCGGCCATCACACCCCCAACTTAATCTGCTTAACTCTAGTCTTTTCTATTTTTCCCTATTTCTTTGTACAACAGATGGTAGCTGTAAACTATCTTTCTTCACATATAATCTGCAAGGCATCTTGCTGAATGCTCTTACAATAAAATGCAAAGTTTAGAGAGAGAGCATATTTCCCAGTAGAATATTTGATATCTCCAAGAAAAGTTGGAAAGACTGTGATTCAACTGCTAATCAGATAGACAATATTAAAACAGAATAATACTAGTCTGGTTTAAGGCATTTCTTGTGTTAATAATAATTACAACTACTATAACCAAACTTTGGCCTAGATATAAATCATGCAATTCAAGATGATGTAATAAAATATTCTTTTAGAGGTAATCCTTGGCGTATAACCACAATTGGGACTGGAATTTATTATTGCTAAGTGATCCATTTGTAAAATGTGATGTGATGGGTCTGTATCACAGCAATAGGAAGCTCTGCATTCCTCATTGCCGTAGTTAAGTGAATTTCACCAGTCATTAGCTGAGGACCCATCCCAATCCAAGACATTCCAGGCTTGCTCCTTCCCAGCCCTGAGCCTCAGCAAGGTAATGAACAACTGCAACTCCTCCCACCGGCTTATCACTCCCCCATCTATGCCTTTTTGCCTCCCTGCCTTGAAGAGTGGCAAGCAGCCCCAAAACTGCGCAGCTCTGGCATTGCTTGCTACATGTGGCTCAAGAGGTTATTGGCATACCTCAGCTGCTTCAACCCAGCCCCACAGCATGGTGCAAAGCTGCAGCATCCTAGAAAGCCACATAGTGTAGTGCAAAGCTGCAGTGCCCCAGAAAGCTCCAGCTGCAATCGCCATTGCCATCCTGCACACTGCTGTCTCAGCTGACCTCTGTTGTCTTCCCACTGCTGACAAGGTATGCCATACCTGGCTCTTTGCAAGGTAGCTGCTGGTCACATGAGGCTGTCTTCCTTACATTTTGCAAGGAAGCCACCATGCACAACTCAGGGAAGAAAGCCTTGTTCAGCCAGCAGCTGCCTTCTGAAGGCCAGGCCTGGCATACTTAGCGGCAGGAGCAAGACAACAGTGAAGATCAGTTAGGGTGGCAGGCAGGGGATGTGGAGTGCAGGGTGTCAAAAAGGCATAGATGTGGAGGTATGGGGGGAGTTGAAGCACCCTGTGGTTATAAAAGTGGATGAGCTGCCAAGCACCTACATTTTAATCACATGGTTAGGGAGGTGCTACAACAGCTGTAACTTCAGGAAGTTCACTGAAAAAACGGTCATAAGTTGGTATCTATATGACTTGGCCTTTAAAAATGGGGTATTCTTGGTTGAAATGGGATGGATTTCAGAACAGATACTTGTACTTTTAACCACATAATTTAGAGCAGTGATGATAAATACATCAAGAATTTTGAAAGAACTGTCATTCTAGCTTTATTAATCTTTGCAAAAGTAACATTTCTATAATAAGTAGTGTCAGATTTGAAACTCCATTGGGTTTGCTTGTATACCTTTTGATCTGATAAATTTCTTCTTTTTCCATATGGAGTTACCTGAAAAGAAATTTGATAAAACACTAAACAGAGAAAATAATCAAAATACTTCTTGTTGGTTATATGAACAGGGTCATCTCCCTGAATTTTGCAGTTTTGACCTAGAAGAATCTCAACTTTCTAAGCTTAATGGCCAACAGATGGAGCTGGATTAGCATCTCACTGCTACTTCTGGCTACAGAAATAGAAGAGATAGGAGAGGGAACAGTTGAATGAGAGAAGGAAATGTATGGTTGACCAGCAGAGTTTGCAAACACTGCAGTACTTGCAAGCTTGGTGATCAATTTGTTAAACTTGGCATATTCTTATAGTAAAATTTATGAAAATGGACTTCCAGCAAATTGTACAGAATAGAAAATGTAATATGGAACAGAGTATCTATCAAGTTGCATGTAAGTGACAGAACAAAGCAGTTAACAAAGTTAACTCACTTATTTTTTTCCATTTTTACTAGAGCAGCTACTAGTTATCTTTCAGCAAATTGGGAAATATTGGTTGCCACCAAATTTTGGATTCCTGATTTTTGGAAGATTTGTATTTTGAAAAAAGTCAGTAGTAGAAGAATAAAAACATATGGCCAGTTATTTGATAGAACTATCAAATAATAAAAGATGTTCTGTCAAATAAAAGATGTTTGGGCAGCTCTGGCTCTCTAGCTAGGAAATGGAGATGAGCATTGACCCCTAGAGTCGGTCATGACTGGCATGGAAACCTTTACATTTACATTTTTTACCTATTAAAAAATGTTACTTTGCAATTAAGACCTGGTTGGATGTAAAGCTGTCTTTTAAGCAACTTCTCTTCCTTTTCTGATTAAGCTTAATCGTGAAGCTAAAGCACAGATATCCCTAACAATAACAAATACACTGGATCTCTTAAAATGATTACATTATATGGGCTTTGGTATACTCTAAAGAAAATTAGGAAGAATAAATAGAAAAATTATAATTTTACTAGTCTTTTGCATTAAATGCTTGTTGAAGTAATACAATCACAATTCAAAAGCTATAAAAATGTAGTTTAGATTTTTTGTAGAGATTTTTATAATAGATCATTATTAGAACCATACCCCCTCTCTTTATTGTCCTTATCTATCAATTTTTAATTATGATGATGTGCTGGAAATCAAGCCATACTTACGAATTTTGGCATATAAGAAAAGATAATTCATAAAATCTAATCAAAATGTCCCTAGATTAAAAATAACTATGAACAGGGAGTTATACAGTTCTTGAGACTGTAGAAAATGTTCATTTTAAATAGTTTTGAAAAAGTATGAAAGTGAGTACCTTACTGCATATGGTATTTGCATATTACAAGTAAATAATTTAGATTAAATTGGTTCAAAATAACCATACCAGACAAATTGATCTAAAAGTTCTCGCCACCTGTTTTTTTTTTAATACAAGGAAAAATTTATTGAGGTTAAATACATACACACACACACACACACAATAATGGAACTTTGTAATTAAAGAAATGATAGGTTCTTCTATTTGGAAGGTGGTTTTAAAAAGGATTACCTCTCAAAGATGATTACATTGGTTTTCTGCACATTGCAGACAATTAGTTCAGGTGAATCTTGTGGTCACTTCCAGCTCCATAATTCTGTGATTCTAGCCTTGATGCTTCTTGGAATTCCAAAAGCACTGATCCGATGTTCAAATTAATATACTATAATGAATTCAATATAAGCTTTTCTTCTGTTTACATCTTTATTTACAAAACGAGCTTCAGAATATTTCTTTCAGTTATCTCATCTTAACCTTCTAAATTATGAAGTATGTATTTACTTTTACTGAAGATCAAAGTATAAGAATATTAAATACTGTCCAGTGTTATTTTGATGGGAGATAATATGTCAGATTCTTATTTAGAGATTCTCACTGGGGTTTAAAGACTTTGTGAGTCTTTTTTTCAGAAGACAAGTGTTGCAAAAAGCACCAGCTGCATCTTCCTATAAAAAAGGTAATTGGAAAGAAAATGGAAAGAACCTCTACCATGAGTTACACAATCTTAGTAGTATATAAATGAAATGGCAGTGGAGAAGAGAGATGGCTTGCCTCTCTTCCCACTATATTTTTGAATTTCCCAGGAGATTTCAGTGTGACCCCGATTCTCTCTTGGAAAAACTTAAATTCAGCTCCATCTCTCCTTACTGTTTGAAAGGGAAAAGAAGTCCTGCCCAATATGTTAGGTTATTGGAAAAAGTGCCATAGCTCATCTTATCCCATTGCTGTTTCCTACAGAAAGATGCAAGGAAAGAGACAGTTGTTCTCTCCAGAAACTAAAATGGGGCACAGTTGCTCAGTCTGCATTATTTCCTTCCACCAATTCAATTCTAATACATTTTGACAATATTTTGAGGATTTTGTTGCTGCTGTTGTCCAGTCGCTAAATCCTGTTTGACTCTTTGCAACACCATGGACCATAGCACAATGGACCAGGCCTCCTGTCCTCACTGTCTCCCAGAGTTTGTCCAAATTCTTGCTTATCGTGTTGATGATATGTAACCAGCTCATCCTTTGCTGTCTCCTTCTGTTTTTGCCTTCAATTTTTCCCAGCATCATGGTCTTTTCTAATGAGTCCTCTCTTTGTATTAGCTGGCCAGTGTGTTTGAGCTTCAGCTTCAGTATCTGTCCTTCCAATGAACAATCGGAGTTGATTTCATTTAGGATTGACTGGTTTGATCTCCTTGCAGTCCATGGGAGTCATGGGAGTCTTCTCCAGCATCAGTTGATTCGAAGGCATCAGTTCTTTGGCACTCAGCCTTCCTTATATTCCAACTCTCACAGCCTTACATTACTGTTGGGAAAACCATAGCTTATACAGAATTTTGTTGGCAAGGTGATGTGTTTGCTTTTTAATATGCTGTTTAGGTTTGCCTTAGCTTTCCTCCCAAGGAGCAAGTGTCTTTTAATTTCATGGCTGCAATCACTATCTAGTGATCTTGGAGCTCAAGAAAATATAATCTGTTACTGTTTCTATTTCCTCCCCTTCTATTTTCCAGGAAGTGATGGAATTATTATATTTTTTTAATGTTGAGTTTCAAGCCAGCTTTTTCATTCTCCTGTTTCATCAAGAGGCTCAATACTACAATGGTATCATCCGCATATCTGAGATTGTTGATATTTTTTCCAGCAATCTTAATTCCAGCTGGTGATTCATCCAGCCCAGCATTTTGCATGATGTACTCTGCATTTAAGTTAAATAAGCAGGGTGACAGTATACAGCCTTGTTGTACTCCTTTCCCAATTTGGAACCAATCTGTCGTTCCATGTCCAGTTCTAACTGTTGCTTCTTGACCAGCATACAA
>JANHZU010007247.1:175971-186309 GCA_032468055.1 Acrochordus granulatus
GGGACAATCATTTCTACATAAAATTCCAGTGAAAATGATTTTTTTGTGAATATTTTTGGGGGCGTGGAACGGATCATCCGACTTTCCATGGTTTCCTATGCGAAACCTCATTTCAGTTTAAGAGCATTTCGGACTAAGATCAGTCTTCCAGAACGGATCAGGCTCATCTTGCGAGGTTCCACTGTAGTCCTCAAATTATAACCAGTTGCTTAACTTAAAATTGCTGCATGTCCCCTGTGGTCACTTGATTGCATTTTGGGTTCTTGGCATTTACGACTGGTTGCAGCACCCCACAATCACATGATCACATTTGATGATGATTTTGCTCTTTTCTGACACCCATTGGATAAGATGGATTTGGACCAACAACTGCAAAATTCACTTAATGACTGTGTGATTCACTTAACAACAGCACTGACTTAACAATTGTCATAAAACAGTAATAAAGTCGAATCCGGTCAAGTAGCTGTTGTGACTGCAACAATATACAACCAAATACCAAGCTTAATTATGATTGTGAAGACTACCTGTAGTGTTGCATGTAAAGAAAATGGTTTTTTCTATCTCAGCAGTTGACAGTATCTGGGCCTACCTTGTCTGGACATTGAAGCTAAGCAGGATTGAATTTACTTAGAATTTGACAATAAGATTTCCTATAAATTTTTAGTCTATGAAGTTGAAAATAACAGCTGGAAGAAGATCATGCATAGTAAGTTATTTCTGTATTATTATCAGGCTTCTCAGGTAAACCAGACAGGAAATACGACCAAATGATCTGATTGTATTTTATTATAAGGCTACAATAATGGACTCTTGCAAGTCTGTACAAATATCTCACTGTCTCTTTTATAGTTAGGGAGGCTTTCATTTTAGTCTCTTTCTCTGCCTATTATGCAGCTGCAGGTTATGTCCTCTCTTTCTGATGGTTCCCTAGTAGCATCTCTTCCCCAATCCCCAGTCATTCCCATACCCCATTACAGTTGTTACCAATAAAACAGCATGGATGTATCCATGTAATCATCTGGATTTAGACCTGAGTTAAAGATATCTTTCCTTTAGAACCCTTATAAAAATTATTTGAGGTAATTAATACCAAGATTTATAGCTTATTCTTTTGCATAAAATAATAATTTAGGATGCACTTAAAGTAATTTATCAAATCTGTATGCTATTTCACTGCCAATTACTTTGAATAGCTCACAACAATGAAAATAAGAGAAAGAGAAATAGTAACCAATGAAAAATAAAAGATGATGAGAATGACAAAGCAGATAGGAACGTTTTCCCTGAGCAAAAATCCCAGCTTTATGCAGCAAATTAACAAGTATATTTTGCTTTAATTTTAGTTTTGGCTTTTTGATTCTGCAAATAGTACAGAAAACATAATAATGTAAAGATTGTTTGTGCCAACAAGTTTCCATGTATTTGAACATTTGTGTAATATATTATTTCAACTAGATTTTGTGTTTGCTACAGAGTCAAATAATGTTATATATACAAGAGTGTTCTTATAATTTACTTGTCTTCTCCATTCCCAGTGTAACCAATATGCCTATAAAAGAGTCAGATTCCAGAATTTTGGGATAGAATTCTGTTTTTTTTATATTATGTTTTTTCATAATACTTAATATTCAAAAGACTCAGAATCCTATCTTGGTCCCAATATGGCCAAAATACATCTAGCTGCACATGCACTAGGAAATGAAAGACTTTTCTTTGCTATATGTTGACCAGAGTAATTGCCAAGTTATTACCAGAAATGCATAACAACTTTCCAAAAAAACCCATAGAAGTTAATAAATCAGTTAAATATGATCTGTTCCTATCAAAATTTTGTTTTTTAAAATTGTGTTTTGAACAGATAATTTATTTAAATGGATATTTCTTTCAGGAATAAATATTTTATCTATTATTATAATGTTTGCCCACTAAATGACATTCCAGAAAAAACTTGTATTATATTCAAAATAAACCATACTTATATGGAATAAAAATCTATACACTAGGACTCTAAAATTTTGAAAGGATGATTTGGTCTGAAGGAAATTAGATCATATCAGTCCTTGGAATTGAATCGTCAAATCAATGAAAAGGATCAAATCACATGCTTCAAATCACTTCAGAGAGATTTGAAGGAGGTTCAGTGATTCAGTTTTTTAATTTCATAGTCATTATTGAGGTTTCTTTCCATATGCAAATAAAGGGAGAGGACAGTTGTTGAGTCTGTGTCATGGCCTCTTTGATGCTGGCATGCATAATGAGCTAAATCTCATTATGCACCTCAGCTTTGTGTAAATATCAGGCAAGCAAGCCTGCCAGTTCAGGAAACAAAATGGTCAAGAATGCTTTCTCCTTCATCTTTAAAACAAGTTTGACCTTTAAATAGTTATAAAGTAAAGTAGTTTCTGCAGTGGATTACAGTTTGTCTATAGAGTCTTTTCTGCATAGTTTGGAAGTTGTTTTTTCTCATCTCTGCTATCTCAGAGATAGTAAAAAAGGCAAATGTAAAGGTTTTCCCCTTTCAGTTGTGTCCAACTATAGGGGATGGTGCTATTTCATAGCCGAAGAGCCAGGGTTGTTCGAAGACACTTCTGTGGTCATGTGAATGGCATGACTGTACGTCAAGGTTCACAGAACGCTGTTAACCTTCCTACTAATTTAGGCGGTACCTGTTTATTTATTTGCATTTTAAATGCTTTCAAACTGCTAGGTTGGCAGAGCTTATCCCGTTACATGGCACTTGGGTCTTGAACTTGGGCTACCAACCTTCTGGCTGCCAATCACTAGATCACTGCACCCCTTATCACACTGATAGCTCCGATTTATTTTGCAAACAACTGTTCCAGGATTTTTTTCAGAAGTAACATTATCAAATCAAGAGTCCTCAATCCTATACTGTCAGTCCTCTCAGATAAACCAGGCAGGAAATGTGGCTACTTGAGCTAATTCTACTTTATTGTAAGGCTACATTCTCTTACAAGTTTGAGGATACTAACTTCCTGCCTCCACTTTTAAACTCCTGATCAATTAGGATGGGTTCTTCTTATGTTTCTTCCTCTGATTATTATCCATTGGTGGCTCTTGACTGATCGTTTCTTAGATAGCATCTCTTTCCCACATTCTTCAAAATCTTCCACACATTCTATTACATAAGTTGTTGTGTTTGATTTTTATTATCTAAATGGACAGATTTTTGTTCTCTGTTATATTTTATTACTTACTTTATTAGAGTTTATTTAACATTGTCTACAACATTACATCCAGTTTTGGAATTAAGCATCTAATTTTGTGTCATCTGCAAATATGGTAAATATAGCTTCCCTCCATCCCTTAACCCAAGTCATTAACAAAAATATTGAAAAATAGAGAATCTATAACTGATCCTTGAGGCAGCCCACTCAATAGCAATCTCCAATTTGATGAGAATTATGAGTAGTTTTTGAGTGACAGTGGCAATGTATCCACTGTCATGCTTAATGGTCTACATGTATATCTTGCTAGTTTTCAGTTAATATGATACTTTGCTAAATGATTACTAAAATCAAGATAAATTATGTTTATAGCATTTTCATAGTTTAACCTAACTAAACTGACTTTATATATTTCATAGATTTACAAATATTTATATAGTCACCCATCTAAAATTACTCTTGGTAGCTTACAATATTTAAATAATAAAAACATTTCAAATCATAATTCTCACAGCTGAGAATTGTAAATCATAAATCGCAATCAACATAATCAGGAGATGGGTTCCCTCATGCATCTGTGGCTGAGCACAGAAACACATTTTCAGAACCTTCAGGAAATCCAGCAGGGATGGGGACAATCTGATTTACTCAATGCCATGACAAGACTTTCCTCCTGGGCCCTATCAGTTAAAACTCCTTGTGGATAGGACCCGGAACCTTTCTGCCTGACCAAATGCAATGAGAAATGGTCCTATTTACAAGCACCTTGAATTACACATGGAAACATACTGGTACAGTGGTGTCATATGCTGAAAAAATAGGCACCATTAAACTATCTATACCACGCATTCTGTACCAACTGCAGTTTCCAAATGGTATTTAAGGACAACCCTATATAGAGCTCATTATAGTAATCCAAACTAGAGGTCACTAGAACATGAGTGACAATAAGATATCCTGATCCAGGAATGGGTGTAACTGGTACGCAACCCAGGGCTGACATTTGCTCCTTGAACAGCTGGTAATCAGCATATTGATGATACCTCACTCCAAACCATCAGGTGACCTCCCCCAGCAGTTTCACATAGATATTAACAGGAAAGAAGAAAGTATTGAGCCCTAAAGCACCCCACATTGTGGACTGGATGTCTTCCCCCATCAACACTGGCTGAGACCAATCATGGAGGAAGGAGGAGAACCAGCTCAATACAGGACCACCCATCCCCAACTCACAGCCAGTCCAGAAGGTTACTATGACTGATATATTGAAAGCTGCTGAGAGGTCAAGAATAGCCAAAATGGACATACCACCCCCATCCTTTCAATCACCATTAATGAGTGTGATGAATGCTGTCTTGGTTCCATACTCCAGCTTGAACCCTAACTGAAAGGGGTATAGATTATCTGCTTCTTCCAGAGTACTCAGCAGTTGCAGCACAACCATCTTCTCCATAATCTTCACTAAAAATTGTCCAAGGCTATTGGGTCTCGGAATGGGCTTTTGAAAAGGAGGCAAACCACCAATTCCTTAAAGAGATGGTAGAATCACCCCCTTCCTCAAAGATAATTTATCTACTGCCAGGAGTCAGCCACATATCTTTTCCTAGCAGCCGTAACCAACTAGAATGGACATGGATCTAACACTGAAGTGGCCAAGCTAATAGCCATGAGAATCTTGTCCTCTCCCTCATGTGCAACTGGATCAAATTTTCCCCATGTAACTGAGTCAGACCTGCATCAAGGCTGGAGGTCAACTTGGAATTATTCTGATCATCTTTATTTGTCTGATGCTTTATGTATTCTTCAAAGCAGCCCTTTAACTACCACCCCATCCAGGAGGAGGTTCATCCGAAACAGGGCTGTGGACAGCTGTCTGTGGATGCATTGTTGTTGTTCAGTCATGCAGTCGTGTCCGACTGTTCGTGACCCCATGGACTGCATTACATCAGGCCTCCCTGTCCTGCACTGCCTCCCTGTCCTGCACTGCCTCCCGGAGTCCCCACAAGCCCACACCCATCACACTGACTATGCTATCTATCCATCTCATCCTCTGCCGGCCCTTCTCTTCTTCCCTTCAATCCTTCCCAGCATCTCAGTCTTTTCTAATTAATCCTCCCTGCCCAATATGTGGCCAAAGTACTTGAGCTTCAGCTTCAATATCTGTCCCTCCAAAGAGCAATCAGGGTTGATTTTCTGTAGGATTGACTGGTTTGATCTCCTTGCCATCCAAGGGACCCTCAAGAGTCTTCTCCAGCACCATAATTCGAAGGCATCAATTCTTCGATGCTTAGCCTTCCTTTTGGTCCAACTCTTACAGCTACACATTACAGCTGGGAAAAACATAGCCTTGGCTATGAGGACCTTTGTCGGCAAGGGGATGTCTCTGCTTCTTACTACACTGTCTAGGCTTGCCATAGCTTTCCTCCTAAGGAGCAAATGTCTTAATTTCATTGCTGCAGTCACCATCTGCCTTGATCTTGAAGCCCAAGAAAGTAAAATCTGTCACTGGTTGCAAATCTTCCCCTTTTATTTGCCAGGAAGTGATGGGATCAGTTGTCATGATCTTAGTTTTTTTAATGTTGAGTTTCAAGCCAGCTTTTGCACTCTCCTCTTTTACCTTCATCCAGAAGCTTTTTAGTTCCTCTTCACCTTCTGCTATTAGAGTGGTGATTCATCCAGCCCGGCATTTCTCATGATGTGCTCTGCATATAAGTTAAATAAGCAGAGAGAAAAATATATAGCCTTGTCGTACTGTTTTCCTAATTTTGAACCAATATGTTGTTTTACTATCAGGTTCTAAATGTTGCTTCTTGACTAGCATACAAGTTTCTCAGGAGACAGGTAAGGTGGTTTCATACTCCTATCCCTATTCGAATTTGCCTCAGTTTGTTGTGATACATACAATCAAAGGCTTTAGCATAGTCAATGAAGCAGAAGTATATGTTTTTCGGGAATTCCCTAACTTTTTCCATGATCCAGCAAATGTTAGCAATTTGATCTCTAGTTGCTCTGCCTCTTCAAAACCCAGCTTGTATATCTGATAGTTCTCAGTTTCCATACTGCTGAAGCCTATATAGGACCCATGATTCATCTCATCTCTTAAGAGAGTTCCTACATGCAGTGTTGTAACTGGGACTAACAGTGTGTGTGTTTCCAAAGCCAAAAATGGCTGAGGACACCCATTTTGTCTCTTATATCATGATTATTCTTTCTCCTCTTCATCTTCTTTCTCCAGCAACACACTTTAGAAAAGGTACTAGAGAACAACATTTACTAGAAATCTAAATTGAGACTGAATAATTATGGCTTGAGTGATGTAGTAACCCTGGTACTCAGTTCTGCACCTCTAATGTTCTTTGGCAAGTAAGTTGATATTTAAAAGATTGTAACTACACTGAATTTACATTAGCTGTATTCACACAATACAGTATTTTATGCAATTTATTAAGTAAATGGTCTAGGCTTCCGTAATGGTTCAGATCACTAAAATGATATTGAAATGTAACCAGATTTATATGTTGTGCATATAAATGAGCTACTTCTTTACCTAATCTGGTTAAGAGTGTTCTATGACCAAAGAAATTAACTTCCATTGAAACAATGGGGAAAAAATAGAATCGTTATCACTATAACTTTTTACTTATGAATGTGAATATATGTGCAGTTACTGTTCATAAAATTCCTATTCATGATTTTTCTTATAAAAAGTAACCCATTTAAAACCCACTTAATTATATTTAGAAAGTTAAAATACTGGTTTTATCAGTGGATTTTTAGCATCTTGTTATATTAATTACCCAAATTAGCAGAATGTGTTGAAACTTAAAGAACATATGTGATAATCCAAATTTAGTTCTATAAAGTAGCTTATAAAAGCATTGCTTTCCATCTTTGTAAGAGTATCATAAATAATATACACTTCCTTTTATTGTTACAGAATTAGTTTTTAAATTCAACAATTTGAACCTTTTAATGATTTGCACTTTTTTAAGTGCTGTGCAAGGGTGGTTAGAGCTATGCTATACTGGACAGTTCTATTCAGAGGAGCCAAACAAGATAAATAATATGGTAAGGTGTAATTTACAAAAAAACAAACCAGATAAGTTGTAGCCCAGGTCAACAAGGATCGCTCTTGGAGTTTCTGGACATCAGGTGTCAAATGGGCTTCAGGATTCAGGACTGTTGGCAAAGTAACCAGGGTCAGCATCAGCAGAACTACTGGAAAAAAAGTTATTTATCTGTTACAAATAGACAAAGAATGAAAACAAAGAATAATGATCTATTATTAGAAATCAAATCCAATAAAAAGAGCAATATCTAGAATTAGAAATAAAAGAACAGAGGCTAAGAGATGAATACTGATATATAATGTATTCACAGAAATAAAATTTGAAGAGTTGCAAAGATGTACCCAGGGCAAAGAAATGGAAGCCTTATCAAAAGTAGCTCAGACTGTAGAAGCAAACCAGGGGGATTTGGCAGTAAAGAAACTCAACATAGCTACTGAATTGTTTTCATTCCCAAACCAGGCACCCTACCTTCTGCTTTCTCCTCAGAAAGAACAAAGCCCCTTAGCTAAAAACAAGAAGAACTGAAACAAAAATAAGTCAGCATCCAGAACAGCACACACACACACACACATACAAAGAATAAAGCTGTTTGCATTGAAGCTTGTTACGAAGAAACAGCTAGTGCAAGTATTAAAACATGCCAATATTGAAATATCAAATGTATGAATCAGAAAGATTGTTAGAAAGGTTTTTTTTTGTTGTTGTTGTTATGAGAAACAAAATAACTAATGGACAGCACAATTGCAGTTATAACTGAATACCTGGGATTCAAAATCAACAAACAAACAAATAAAGCCAAACAGTGCACTACTAAAATGGAAAATCAGGTTGGAAAGTAAGATCTGCATGCTAAGATCAGTTGCAAGTCAGCTAGAACAGATTAAAGAAAAAAAGCTGAATAACAAGAAGACCAAAGAATACCTGATCAAGAAATATTACCTAGAAATAAGAAAGATCAAATGATTACTGGAAGTAACACAGCAGCAAATACTGTAACAGCTACAGCCCAGACATTTCAGTCAGCAGATATTGGCATACTATAGGCAAATTCATCAACTGAGAAACTGCAATGAACCAGCCAACACCTGACAAAGAAGAAACAGTGCAGTTCTTTGGGACAATCCAAAGAAATACAGCAAGAATGCAGCTTGGCTAAAGGAGATGGACAAGAATAAAAAAAGAAGATGAAATGAAAAAACTTATAATAATAACAAAATGGTGGAGAAAAGGACAAGGTAGATCAAGAACTGTTCAGCACCAGGTGAAAATGAATGCATGGTTTTTGGTTGAAACATCTGACTGGTATACACTTATTTGTTGCTAAGCAGTTTAACAAGATGCTGCAAGGAAGTGAAATTGAAGATCGATTAATATTTGATAAACCTTACCTGATAATGAAAGATCCAACAAAAGGGTCAGCACCAGACAACAGGCCAATTACTTGCCTAGCAACAACTTCCAAATTGCTAACTGAGTTTGTAGCTGCTGCAGTCCAACAGTATTTAGTTGAAAACAAGCTCTTTCCATCTGAACAGAAAGAAAACTGTCTGAACAACAGGGAGAGAAAAGATTCGCTAATCCTAACCATCCAGTTTGGGGAAAAATCCCTTTTACATCTAGGTTTGCTGAAAGGCAATTGTCTTACAGTGCTCTAAAACTAGTAAAGCACTGTACAGCAGAGCTGTACTAGAAGTATTTTTACATTTACTTGCTTGTATGTTAAGCCTAGTATTATGTGACTTGGTCCTTTTGACCTTTGGGTCTTTTGTAATGGCTTATTTTTCCTTTTCCAAATGTCTATCCTTCCTAACCAGCCTTTTCAACATTATGCTTTTAATTTATACAAGGATTGCTAACCTTTTCTTAACTATAAAAAGCTAAGCAGGGTCGAACTATTTTAGAATTCCAAGGAAATTGTAGTCTAGACTGGGAAGTTAAAAACAAAAGAAGGAATGAAAAATGCAGGCAAACAGAGAAAGGCAATAGCATAGCCTTTCTTAAGGTCTCCAAGAAAACTGAATAATGGGTCCCTCCAGTCACCAGGAGTCAGCCTTCATTCATTATCTTTACTTTTAGGTACTAAAGCAGGTGTTTTGAGAATCTGAGATTTCATTACGCCACAGTATGTTTCTTTCTATGCAACTCACAGAAAAATGGACAGCTAGAGCTTTCCTTCCTGGGCAGAAGATAAATACAGAGAAATCTCATCCAATGAGTAGTTAATCTTTAAAAGAGAAATCCTTCCCCATAGAAAAAATGAAGAAAAGAACAGAGGAAAGAGAAAGGAAAAGGGTGATTGAGGAAGGGAAAGGAAAGTAATAGATAGATGAGGGAAGGGAAAAGAAAGAAAAATAAAGGATAAGTTATTCACCTACTTCGATGGTGACTTGTCTCCCAGCTTGACAGTTCTGTGATTATATCTTTTACTTAGTTATGCCATCTCCACACCATGTCAAGCAAGGCAAGCCAGCATCCTTTCAAAGACATAATGTCCAACAAGCCAGAATTTTAAATCACTCTTGTTTTATACCTCAACTGAATCAATCACAATAGGAAGATGCTGAACCATAATCTGATGTTAAGTGCCCAATAACACAATCATAGATCAATGTTGGCCTCTATTCAGTGTTGCAACAGCACATGACGATCCTGTGGTATTGTTTTTGACATTTATGATTATAAATTGTTTGGGACAAGGAAAACTTAAGTTAAATCGTAAACATACATTAACTAATCTAAAATAAACAGATTTACCTCAAATTCCTGACTCATGGGGCTTTACAATAATGCTATCATGTAATACTTTACAATAAGCTGCAATGATGTTTAAGAGAGAAATGGAAATATCTAAGAAAATCATACAGGGATTTTCTTAAGTGCCTCAATTTCAATTAAAGCAGCTATTAAGGTCTAACATACTGTGTACATGTTCCAAACCGTAGGAACCAATTAGGTCAATATATCGCAACAAAGTTTAAAAAACAGGCATCTGGACTGGATTTTTTCTCAAGTAGAAGACGTTTCGCCTTTAATCCAAAAGGCTTTCTCAATTCTGAAATTGAACTGGTAAGAGAGCT